>QFDD01008250.1:0-10925 GCA_006871305.1 Vachellia collinsii | reverse complement strand
TGCATCAATCTCTTCACTTAACCTCTACTCATGCTCTCCTCTTCTTAGCTTGTTGTTCTCATCGTATAATCTATCTACATCATCCAATAGCTCTTTAATCACAGTGTTTGCCCTCTCCCCAAATTCACCATCGTGCCAACAGAAGTAGTCACACCTACCATCCTTATAGTGTTCATAACCAGATTTTCAACATATTAACTAAAGGGGAGGTCAATATTAAGTGTATATAAATATTTATGAACCTTGAAATTCAAATTTAACTCACACCCACATGCCCTTTCACACTTTTGTATTTCACAATGAACCACACAAAAATTGCAAATTTTCAAACTCCATTGCCTGGTTGTAGTATTGGGTAGCCATAAAACCTCCTACCTGGGTTGCCGTCGATCCATGCTGTCCATCGAGGGGCCACCAATCAGTGATGACAAAGCCTCTTTCAACCTTCGTACGCATCCTCCCTACTCGGTTGTCTTAGCAGAGAAACCTTCTTTCTGCATCTTGCCATAGTCAACAAGGACGATGACACCATCAATGTTGCTCTTGCTCTTCACCTTCTATTGTCTCTTCCAATCGTTGAAGAGGGCCATTTCTTGTGACTGAAGATGGAGGATAAAGATAGAGATGAGGTTGGATGGGTATTCACTAGGTGCATTCAATACTCCACATGTCACATTCAAACGATCAATTACACATCATACACCATGCTTACAAGAGACTATCGGACGTTTGACAATTTTAACGGACATTATTGCCAAATCTGCACATTTAAAAAGTAAATTGTGCTAGTTGTACCTGTGTTAACACTTGGTTGCTAAATTTACACATTTATCTAAAAGGAAAAAAAAAAAAGGACCAGAGAGAGATGATTAAATTAAGAAAATTTACATCCACGGGTTATTTTTAGCTTTCCATTTTTTTGGGGAAAAAAAAAAAAATCCCTGACCTCTTCTATATAATCATTCTTCCGCGTTGTGCTCAATGTTATCGTCAATATAACCCTAGTTCTCAGAAGCCAAGGTTTAGCACCGCTCCTCCGTCGCCTGTGACTCACTCATTCTCATGGGTCGCCACATTTCTAAGAGATAATTGAACCCTATCTTCCCTCTTCGACTTGTTCTGTGTATCCCTCCGAATTTATTAGCCGTAGCCCTAATCTGAATCAGTCTCCATCGGGATTACTGCTGCAATCAGATCTATAAGAGCCCCCTAATAAAAAGAATTGGCATTTTTTATTGCAAAATAAGCTTTACAGATTTTTCATCGCGATTTAGCATTTCCAATTTGGTTATTTGATCTTATTTCAACAAATACATTGCTTTCAGGAATTTTTTTTCCCCTATTTGAAACGACGACTCTGGAGGTTACCTCGATAAGTTTGAACTCTGGACCTCCTATTTTCAAGAATTATACGTATCTCTTGCTATTTTGGGCAATTTTTCATCACTGTGCTCTTGGTTGATCTGGCTATATAGACAAATGGTAGGAGGTGGAAGCAGGAGAGACGAAGGTTCGTTGATGATAAAAAACACAAACGTCTTTGCTGCACTCGATACTCTAAAAAAGAAGAAGAAATCCGATAAGGAGCACAAGAGCAAAGGGTCGTCCAAATCTCAGGCTCAATCTAAGGAACCTGAACCTCAGGTGTTTTGGGCTCCCACTCCACTGAATGCGAAGTCTTGGGCTGATGTTGATGACGACGACGACGACTACTATTCCACCACCGCCCCACTTCAGTCTGTCTGGAGCGTTTCTGAGTCACAGCAGAGTGAGGAGAAACCAAGCGTTTTGGAGGTTGGATTTAATTGTTTTAATTACCATTCATTATGTCATCGTAGTTTGAATGTGATGCTCTTTGTTATTTAATTTGTGATTTAGTGTCATTCTTATTTATGGGACTAATGCGGTTCCTGTTTAATTAACTTCACCAAACCTGTAAAATGCAGATAATTGAATCTTTCTATCAAAATATGATTCATTCCTTGTGTTGTCATTATTTGTCCCACATCTCTTTTTAAATGCTTTGGAATTACACGCTATCATAGTGTATAGTTGTTCTAACAATGAAGCCTTTGTTTGACAATACATGACGAAAGCAAGAGTAGAAGTAGATGTTAGTGGTTTTATTGCGTTGTTGCTTGGTAAAGGAGTTGGAGTCGTGGAGGGTGATGAAACATGAGCATGAGGTAATATATACAACATGTTTGATGGAAATTTGTTTTCTTTGGAGGGAGCATGCAAGGGTGTCATGTTTTCCTATTTGGTTGAGACATAGTTTTGGTGAATATGAGCACGGGAGCATGATTGAATGGATCTCCTTTTTTTATGGCTTTAGAGCACTACTGGCAGTGAGAATTTCGACCCAAATGCAATGAATTGGGGAATGCTTGGCAAATTCAAACGATTTTGAGCTTTAATTGATTCCATATGAATAAAATTTAATTATCTATTGACTTTACATATTGTATATCTGAAGTTAGATGCTGAATCCTGCATGCGAGTTGGTACTGGTTTGTCAAACAATATATTTATGCCCCGTTATGTGGCATGGGAAAGAAGTTTAATTGAGTTTGTCTTCCTATTCCTACACATTTGAATCCTGGAGCTTTACAATGCTTACGTTTCTTTGGAGGTGCTGTCATGTCACAAATAAGCCGTGCTTTATCTCTGAACAAAGTAGAAAATTTTCTCTTTGAGCAGCTATTGATTCGCCTTGTTTCTGCATGTGGACAAAAGAATGATCCCTTGAATAACAAAAATATGCTGAAGAGTGACCTGACTCTAACTGTTTAAATTAACTCAAAGCTCATTGCGAGTAACCAGGGCAGAAAATGAATTATTAATGTGTTTGGTTGTTATCAGCTAATCAGTTAAATTAGCCGGAAAATATCTTGCATTAGTGTGGATTTGATACTCTTTTACTTGATTTATGATTGCAGGATAGTGAGAGTGAGGAGGATATTTTAGGTGAAGGGGATGATGATGTGGAGGAAGAGCATGATCATGAACCAGAACAGTCCTTGAACCCTGAACCTGAGGTTAGGAAGCCTAGTCAAGTTTCTGTGCAACCAAAGGAGGCAGAACGACAACTTTCCAAAAAAGAAAGGAAGAAAAAAGAACTTGCAGAGCTTGAGGCTCTTCTGGCTGATTTTGGAGTTGCACAAAAAGAAAGCAGTAATCAAAACGAGTCCCAAGGTAACCATGAAAAACTTAGGGCATATTATCACCAAAAAAAAAAAAAAAACTTAGGGCATATTTTGCAGTTCAGGGAATATTTTATATAGACTTATGGTATGCTTTTCGTATTTGTGTATTTTCCCTATGCAAAAGTAATATTTTGGTCAAAGCATCCCCCTTTTTATTCTATATTTCTCTGAAACCTATTAGGGTTTCCATTCAGCCAGAAATTGTGTTTCTATTGGAAATAGTATAATTCTACTTATGCAACATGTGTCAAATTGCATTTGCAGGTGCCACACAAAGTAATGAGGATGCTGAGGCTGTTGGAGATGGAGAGAAGAAGGAAAATAACACGGCGGAGTCCAAAAGTGCCAAAAAGAAGAAAAAGAAGGATAAATCTTCCAAGGAAATGAAAGAATCTCAGGATCATGTCAATGGGGCAGATACAAATAATGGGTCTGAGGAAGCTGCGGGTACAGAAGATGCTGGGGATGATAAGTCCACTGTTGATGTGAAAGAGCGTCTCAAGAGAGTTGCTTCTGGAAAGAAGAAGAAATCTGCCAAAGAAATGGATGCTGCTGCAAGAGCTGCGGCCCATGAGGCTGCTGCAAGGAGCGCAAAGCTTGCTGCCGCTAAGAAGAAAGAGAAGAGCCATTATAATCAGCAACCAGTGCGGTAAAAGAAACCTGTTTGTTAACATTGATACAGGAATGTGTATTGTTCATACCATGATCATGATGCCGAATAAACAATGGGCTCCCTCGCTCTGTTTGACTTGCATTCATATTGCCATGGACGTGAGAAGTATTCCTCTGTTTTTTCTCTCTCCTCCCTTTGAAACTTACAGTTACTCTACTGTTACGGACATGCCTTCCCGCCAAAACTGTAGTTGAACTGCATAGCTGTGTAATTTTAGTTCGTTTGTCCTTGTGACTGATCACTTGGTCCTGAGTACTGACTAAGAGGAGTTGTACTGTAAACCTCGTGAATTATCCCAATCTTTTAAACCGTGTGGTGTTTGATTAGCAGAGCTGTGTGATGCACATGCGTAGTTATTTGGTGGCAGGCCTCATGAATTAGAAGATGAAAGTTGGTATGTTAGTGGAGTCGGCTTAGAGGCTTGATGAAGATGACAGAGGCCCAACGAACAGACCGTGGAGCATGATATGGAAGTGATTGAATTACTCCTTTTAAAGCTATTCCCACCAGCGTAATTTTGGACATTTGTTTTTTTGGCAAGATGATGACAATCAAAAGCTTCAAAATATAAAGATGCTCATTAAGATTCCATTAAAATATATGCGACTTGAGAACTAAGACAATTTAGTGATTCTAAAACTGTGAAAGTGTTTCTAGTTCGGTACTTTGGTCGTACTGATGATTCTTAGCTCCTAAAGGATGAATGCTCAATTGGGAAAATTTCTTGTACACGTTGGAAGTCATGGAAATTTAGTTGAAAATGCTTCCGGTTAAAACTTTTTTTTTTTTTTTGCCACGTTGATTCTTAACGACAGCTTAATTTGAAAACTTCATGCATACATGCTGAAAATCGTGCAAACTCATTGTCTTAAATTAAATATTTTTATTGTATTATTTGTTGATTTTTAAAAGATGGAAGCTTTATTAAAAGAATATTTATATCCATGCTGGGAAATGGAAATTATGATAGTTCAACTGGAATAAATTTTAACTGAGATTCTTTCATATCAGTAGGGGCATTTCAATCCATAACTTCATTTTTAAGTTTTTAAACCCTCAACTGTCACTATTGTATTAAGAAGGCCCCTAGCAATCATTTTTCAACGGACAACGGACCATTAATGCGCGCCAATTTTGGGCGTTGGCGCGCCTGAAGCGATCTGCCACTCATGGATCGTCAAAGAACATGTAGCAACAGGCCATAACTTTTTTTTCTTTTTCCAAAAAAGTTTCCCTCGTTCTGAAGCTTCGTATGAAACCTAACGCTAGCGTTAGTAAAGAGCGCGCAGTTTTTGGACGTGCCCAACGCGAACTGTCATGGAGAGGTTGTTGCTACAATCCAGGCAACATCCGCCTTGACAACAGGAAACTTCACTATCTTCATTTTCGAGGTTCGACTCAAGCATTTCCTTTTAAGCCAAGCAATCAAATATGCTTCCACTTTCTTCCTCCTTTTATAGACAAATATACAATGCAAGAAACTAGCCTAACTTTCCTCCCTTCCTGTAGAGACTCCGAATCAGAGTCCTACACACAAAGAAAGAAACTCAACAATCACGATCTTACACTCTGCTTCATTTGTATCTTCGGCGTCAGTCCATCAGGGTTGAGCACGTTGCTCCGATTCCCGCAGGACAGGTTACATTCAACGTACGAAAGTTTCAAGATTTGTTATTCAAAAGAACATTGGTTGAATCGATCTATGTAGCTACTTCCAGGGGCTCTGAATGTTTAGGATGCTCTGGAGTCCTCTGAACTATTGAGGGACTGAGGAGAACAGCTTCTTGGTCCCTGACAAATGACCCGCAAAAAGTTTGGTGGATGTAAGAGAAGATGATGTACATGAAAACTCACAGCTTCTTTCTGGGGATTCCTCTTTATGGCTCTTTCGAACTTGACCGCAGCAATAGGGAGCTTTTTAATTTAAACAAAATTTTGCTGCCGAAGAGGGGTATTCGCAGGTGTATTATATCTGCAAGACCAAGTCAGTCGGTGAACCAAGTTTTTAGATTCTCGCACTTTTGTGGAGGAGACGTGGAGTCACTGAGGAGAGACCTTGTCTCAAAAAAGCGGTCGAGGTTGAAATGCTTCAAGAAACTATTTCCTCCAGGCAAGGCTCTGGAGAGATATTTGACGCCTTTGTGGAATGAAGGGCTGCTTTTAATCAGGGCCTCTGTTTATACAGCAATTATCTTTGGGATATGTCTATTGGCATGGTATTGGCAGATTAAATCTAAAAGTTTCATTGAAGCTAAGATATTGCCTTCTGTTTGCTCGGCAATCGGTGAACACGTTCAGCGTAAGCTTGAGTTTGGCAAGGTTAAAAGAATCTCACCATTCAGCATTACATTGGAGTCATGTTCATTTGGGCCACACAAGGAAGAATTTTCTTGCGGTGATGCTCCCACTGTTCAACTTCGTCTTCTTCCTTTTGCAAGTCTAAGGAGGGGAGAGTTGGTGATTGATGCAGTTTTGTCACGTCCAAGTGTCCTAGTAGTGCAAAAGAAGGACTATAGTTGGTTAGGAATTCCATCATCTGAAGGTGGCATGCAGAGGCACTTCTCAAATGAGGAAGGGATTGATCATCGTACAAAAATTAGGAGGCTTGCAAGAGAGGAAGCAGCTGCTCGCTGGGCAAAAGAAAGGGATGAAGCGGCTAGGAAAGCTGCGGAGATGGGTTACGTAGTTTCTGAGAGGACTTCTACTTTATCTGAGGGTGATGCTATGGAGGAGATTGCTGCTCAATCAGCAGAATCAATTGAGTCCGAATCCTTTTATTGCCTGAATGAGGGGAAACATGACCGTCATTGCATGGACTCAGGTATTGATTATGACGTGAAACATGCAGATTTGGAAAAATCATTTGGCGTGAAATTTCCAGGTTCAGCGCTTCAAGTTTGGTCTAGAGAAATGCAAAGACGTGGGAAGCCCAAGTTTAAGAGTAAGGTTAATGGGAGTGGTAGTACTGCCTCTGTTGTTGCTATGAAAGTAAAAATTCTGGAACGTAGTTCATTAGCAGCTCATACCTATTTTCAAGGTCAATTACATGAGGAGTTTGGGGAGGCCACATCGTCATCTGGTAGTTTTGATTTTGTGAACCAGGATACCCTTTCGGTGAAGAGTGATGTTGACAATAATGCAAAATATGTTGCCCGTGGTAAGGAAACAAGAAATGGTGGTAGAGAAAGAGTAACAGAGGTCAGAGGTCATGATGTTACGACTCCTTCTCTAAATGCAAATGTTAATGTGCATTCAGATTCTTCAAAATTTGTTCAGAATCCAATGCTGCAGACAGGAGTTAGCCAGTGTGAAAATTCACAATCTCATGGGGATGTTGCAGAGCCCGCAAATAGTGATAGTTATTTAGCCAAAGAGGAGAAGCTGGGACCTCATGTTGCTGGTAGTCAAATTGATGATAACTCCAAAGGCCAAAGATATATGTCATCTGAAGATTCAGTCTTTACGAACCCTATATCTATTGGGTTCTTATTTTGCTTTCTTTCTGGTTATATTAAAAAATTCAAGTCTTACTTGGGTCTCAAAGCTAAAGATAGTGTTTCTGAGCATGTTGGTATGGCAGAATTTCTTCATTCTGAAGACCCTAAGTTTTTTCCAGTTACAATTGATTCTGTTCATATCAGGGATGCTGCAGTGATGCTACTTGCATATGGTGACAGGGAAGCTAGGTGAGGGCCAATTTTTATCATTTATTAATTGGTTAGTCTGAATATGAAGTGATGGGAACAGACTATCTAGTCTCCACCACCTGAAAAGTTTAAATATTATTTAGGTACTTCAGAGAGTTCAGTTAAATTGTATCTTTTTAATGGTATTATAATGGTAATTAACAATCAATTGTATTTGATAGATGTTAGCAGAGGCCAAAGGTGTGTAAAATTCACAATCTATTGTATTTGATAGAAATCCTGAGCCCTGACATTGGATGTTCAAATCCTCCTGAATCAACCACTATTTTTTGGGTTGCTTCTATAAGCTTCTTTCGGGAATTTATTGTTTAGATCTTCTTTCAATCTGCGGTTCTCCTTGTATGCATCATGCATGCATGCATGGGTTTTGCGAGTTCTTAGTCTGGGTATGTGTATGAAGACATGTTATTTAATTTTTGTTTATTTATTTGGATGTATTAATTCTTCTTCTGTTAAACTTATAACACTTTTATTTAAATTAATGTAAATTCTTGATGCTCTATATCATATTGAGCAATGAAGTTAATTCTTTTAATCTTGTTCTCAACACAATTCTGAGAGTGAACTTCACATCGTAATGTTTCTAGGGCTTGTGCATGATTATAATGGAAGAATAGTTGCACTGGAAGTGCATAAATCTTATAGTTTATTTTCAGTTTCTCAAATGTTATTAAATGTGGTAGTTTTCATTTTCTTTTAACTTTTTATTATAGAAATGAGAACTATAGCTGCAGAATGCAGTTTCTGTTAATCTAACTGCAAAACATTTCACTTAAATGGTTTCCTTTACTACACCAGGAACATTCTTATCGTAGGTTAATCATGTTGTTGCGGTATATTCTCTTGCTCTGTTGTTTTTTATTGCCACTGCTGTAGCTTTAATTGGAACAAATATGTAATTTTTCCAAAGTTTCTTATAAAGTCTACAATCTTCTTAATAATGTAAGGTAAAAGGTGTAGACATGTTTTTCTAAGTATGATTCTGTAGACTATATAGAGTATATGTTCGGTAGTTGCAGCTGTAGTGGTTCCACTTAATAAAAAGATGTTTCATGCTTAAAAGTAAAGTTCTAATAGTAAAGTGCTGGTCTGCCTCAATTCAAGTGTATTCTGTTTTGTATTTTCAGGGAGATAGAAAATGTCAATGGGCATGTGAAGTTCCGAAACTGCTATAGCCGTGTGTATGTTCAACTTGATGGTAATTGTAAGACATGGAGATCAGATATTATGTCTGAAGATGGTGGCTGGTTGTCTGCTAATATCTTTGTGGATAGTATTGAACGAAAATGGCATGCTAATGTGAAAATTGATAATCTGTTTGTCTCGGTGAGGTTTAGACTAATGAAACTTGAACGTGTTTCTACTTTGTCATTTAAGGATATTGATTACTTATATCAATGTATCTGGCTTGATTTGTTTGCAGCTATTTGAAAGGATTCTAGAAATGCCAATTACATGGTCTAAGGGGAGGGCCAGTGGCGAGGTGCTTATCTAATTTTAGTTTAAAGGTTCAGTAAAATAGCATCAAGTTAATTTTTTGGAAAAAAAATTCTTGACCAAATCACTGCTACAAAATTGCAGTTTAATAACTGATGCGGCATTTACTTGTTTGCGCGTCTGCCTATTAGGATAAATGTGGCTGGTTGCTTTTCCGTGGTCACAGCTAAATGAGCAAAGACTTATTATTTATGCATGTCAAGAACGCCTTCAATATGCAAACATGATAATAAAATGTGGAGTTCTTGTTGAACGTTAAGGTCAAAAAGTGAATATGTATAATTTCCACTTGCTCTAATTGTTAGTAGTACAGATGCAAATAAAAATTTGCCTGAATTGGAACCATAAGTTGTTATGATCTAGATTTTAGAATTGGAGAACTGACCTGAAAACTTATGATGAGTGATTGTAATATTTTTTTGTTCACGAATTGACGGATTTCTTCTTTCAATGCACAAACAAAGATCTCAATATCTGAATAAATTGGTCAGTGCCAACATGATACTTTGGTCAATTAGGTTATGCTTGAACCTAGAAGATATTTTCTTTATGTTTTGCTTGGAATTGTTGTCTGCATGGTTAAAACCTTCTGGAGCCTCATCATCCAGTCGTCTGATTTTTGGCAATTAAACATTGTATTATGATGTCTTTCGTTAATGATTTTCGATTTTATACATTACTCTTTCATGGATTATATTTTCAGCTGAATTTGGTCCTTATTTTAGGTTCACTTGTGCATGTCAAGAGGTGAAACATTTCCAAATCTTCATGGACAGCTTGATTTGATGGGGGTGGATTTCCAATTATTGGATGCTCCGTCATGGTTTTCTGTATGTTATATTTTCATTTGTGTTAGAATGCATTCCTCTATCCTTTCCTTTCTTTGACATTTGAGTTTTCACTTTTAAATTTACGCAATGACAATTTAAAAAGTTGGATTTAGCATCTATTTCATTTCCCTCTAGCATGGAATAGAGCCATAATTATTGATGACTGCTATTCATTTATCAGTGCTAAGGCTTATTATTCTGTGACTGATTAAATGTGCCATTGTTGAGCTTAAATTTGTTAATTTTTTATTCTGTATACTGTCTCTTTTGCAGAACGTTTCTGCAAGTTTACATTTTCGCGGTCAAAGAATATTTTTACACAATACTAGCGGATGGTTTGGAAGCATTCCTCTAGAAGCATCAGGAGACATTGGCATCCATCCTGAGGAAGGAGAAATTCATCTAATGTGCCAGGTATATTTTCGTGTCCACAGGTGCTCTGATAAAATATGATTTCTAGTTTGTCTATCTGTTCATTGGTTTATCAGATCTCTCATGGTACTTACTTGTTCAAAGTTAAATGTTGTGGTATGGTATTTCGTTGATGATTCCAAAAATCTTTATAAATCTGTAATCTTAAAAGATTTAATTTTCAAATACTATTCAAATATAAGAAATTTATGTTCTTGTATAGCTCCAAAATTGAATTTCTTCATACTTTATTACTTCTTAAAATTGCTTTGTATATTTGTCTCTGTTATCTCTCCTTTAGGCTCATATTCCGTGCCTTCATCAATTTAGCCTGAGTTGTTTTCATCTATCTTCTAACGCTTTACAATTTACTTCTTAAAATGATCAGGTTCCTGTTGTTGAACTAAATGCCTTGATGAGAACTTTTAAGATGAGACCTCTCTTGTTCCCGGTAAGTCTCTGTTGATTTAGTTCATTAATTTTAAGACTTTAAGTTTTGACTTTATGAAATCAGTTTCATCATCATGCTCTTCAACATCTTCTTGTTTGCTTCCATTTTTTATTTTGATGGTGCAGTTCCTGTTCTTGCTACTGGGCTATT
>QFDD01008248.1:0-13533 GCA_006871305.1 Vachellia collinsii | reverse complement strand
AAAAAAATGTAAAACTTAAAATAAAGGCATAAAACTAAATTTTAAATAATTCATGTTTTTACTAAGCATATTTGTTCTCCAACTGAAGGCAATTTTATTTAATACATTATCTAGAAGTAACTATGAGCATATCTCTAAATTAAAATTTATACTTTGCTTCACCATGTTGTTAAAGACCGGCTCCTTTCACTAAACTCAATCTCCATCGATTAAATAAATAAATTTTAAAAAAAATTAATGGCCCTCAAAAGAACCATTAATACACAACAATAAAAAGATCAAAGGCCCTTGGCCATAATAATGGCATGCATGATCCTCAATAACAAGGATATTAGAGTTAAATTTAGTATAAAAGGTTAGTCCACCATATTATAACTAAATAATATTTGAATTTATAATAGAAGATGTGTTTATAGTATCTAACGATACTTGAATAAAATTGATTTCAATAAAAGTATATATGTATTAGCACTAAGAAGAAATTATTGTGTGTGCGTGCGAACTGCGAAGTCATTTACGTGGGCAACGAAAAAAAGGGTGTGGCGTGACTAAAGACATCATCGAAGTGCTTTCTTTTTCAACAATAAACAATGTCACCTCGTGAAAAATATATCATATTCTTTTTTCTTAACCACCTTAATTTTTTTCAAATTCTTTTAAATATACACCATATATATTTGTTAAGTAAAAACTTTTTTTTAGTATAGGTGCATATTAATGTAACCGATGGGGGACAGGCGAGCCAAGAGTGAAGGTATATTGAAATATTGACTTTGAAGTCGTTTGGCATTTTTTGTGCAAGTGGGCGATGATGTTGAACCATGTCCCATTTCTCCCTCCTTTTGTTATACAGACCACACAATTCTTCAGAATTAAATCTCATGATTGAGAAGAGACTAAAGCCCTGTTTGCCATGGCGTTTAGCATGCAAATAGATGTAAAATACTTTTTACATACTTACTTCGTGGATAATAAATCACGTTGAAAAAGTAGTTTCTACAACTAATCAAAGCATGACCTAAGTCCAATTCATGAAGATGAAACCCATTGACCTAATAAAAGAAAGAATATGGATGTAATCATGGTAGTGAAACTCAACTAGAGACAGTTCACAAGTCCTCCGATTAGTCTCATTAAAAGTTGGACATATCCCACTTTAATTTGAAGAATCTATTAGAAGTTTATATTAATTCATATTGAGTTTGGCAGGACTATACGATGGCAAAGCGTTACCATCAAGTTTTTGATACTTCTGTATTCCCATAATTCAAATTTGAGACCTCCATTTAATATAACACAACCTTTTATTAGTTGAATCAAGTATTCAGTGGGATAGACATTTTTCTTAACCATAAAGATTGCCATTAACTCTAATGTGTTCTTAGAACCAACAAAAACTTCTCTTTTAAAAAAATAGGCTACATCGTCGATTTTTTTTAAATTTTAAACTAAAGATCTAATGTTTCATATTTTGACTAAAAATTCCCCTATCGTTAAAATTGCTACTAAACACAACAATTTTTGCCTTATCATATCATTTAAAAAAATAACACTTTAGATTTGATATGTAATTTTAAACATTCTATAATTTTTACTTAAAAAGACACGATTAAATAAATATTGAAATTTTTTTAAAAAAAAATTACATATGTGCGCGACTCCCACGCGCGCGCACACATATCATTTTATTTTTTAAAAAAGAATAATTCACATCTCATTGGTAGATCGATCAATATTATCCTATTTAATTTTGTTTGAATGCATGACATATATGTATAGATTGATGTATATTTCTTTGATCCTATTTATAAGTTACATGTAACACATAACTCAAACTTTATTAATTCTATCTTAAAATTTAATAACTTCTTAACTTTATCTTTATTCATTACATGAAAACAAGGTCAATATATAATAAATGAATAGTAAAATTGTATATTCATATTAAAAATTTCATGACATAACTTATAAATAATACCAAATAAAATATTTTCTTTCTACTTTATTGTTTTGGGAGTAGTGTGTATAATGGATGTGTGTGTGTATAGTTGATATAGACCAATCCATTATCCGATCCTTTTCCCATCTTCATATCATGATTTAATTCTCTTGTCTCATTCATTTTCATATTAATTGCCATACATCATTGTTAACAAAATTAGTTGGCAAATTATTATACTCGCAAAATTAAAGAAAGAGAAGAAAAAGCCCTTACGGATTCATATACACATGGTTAAGCATGGGTTTAAAATTTAAAAAAAAAAAACAAAGAAATTAACTTGAAGCACAACGGGAAAAATTCAAGGAATTAACTAGCCTAACAACAATATAAAGGGGAAACCACATGCATGAAAATTCCTAATAAAAAATTTAATTACTAATATATACTCTCTTTGGACTTTTAATGCAAGATTCAAAAAACTGGATTGGACTCGACGGTGAACCAGTTTATGGTCCGGTCCGGTTCAGCGTTAGATTGGGAGGCGAGTTGACCTGGATCAATCAGCCTTCAACCCTAGTCAACCCAGTAAAAAACCGGGTTGATTGGGTCATTATTTTTTTAAAAAAAAATTCACTTTAAATGTATGCTTATCTTTGCTTCTTCTTTTTTTTTTTTGAAAAATTACATTTGGGTCTCACGCAAAAAAATTACTATTAGAAAAGTCCTAAAAGGTTGTTAATAATAAGTAAAAGAGTACCATTGATAAGTGAATGAGTTACCAGTAGCAACATTTAAGACCTTTCTGATATTAATTTTCTTGTATAGGACCTTAATGCAATTTCCCTTTTTTTGGTTTACTATTTTTATTAATATTTAGTGACAAAGGGAAGAACTAGACGGTGTTTCTTCCTTTCCTTTTTTTTATTACAAATATGGTTTTTTTTGTGATTGATTCTTAGCATTTTTATGGTTGATGAATGAATTTTAATGATTTTTTTTATTATGAATGATTATTAATTACAGTGATTAAAATATTTTAACTGATAAAGATGAATATTTTGAAATTAAACATTATTAAAAGTGTTGTATTTTAATATTGTCAACTAAATATCATTATTTTAATATGGTCGGTCTAACCCCAGTTTAATCCCGATTTAATCCATTAACCCTTGACCCACTGTCTCGACCGGTTCAATGCCCGGTCCAGTTTTTTAAACCTTACTTTAATGTCAGAGCTAGATAAGTGACTAAAGATAAGTGACTAACAGATGTTAATAATTTATTTGTAAAAAATATTTATTAGTTTTTCTAAAATATCTTCTTTAACAGTTTACAATGGAATTATCCTTTGATGAAAATCCCTTTAATATGCATACTCTGTTAGATATTATTATTTTTAATGATTTTAAATAACAAAGTATAAATGTTTGCATCATATATTTGAATAACAGTTATACTCTGTTGAGCGGAACCAGTTTCATATGAAACATGACTTAGAACTCGGTTCGAGGGTACATATTTTACTCTCCTATGTTTTAATATGAAGGAGCTATGTATTTTGCAAGATTATATTTGGATTTCACGTATTGGCTTGACATTGTTCATGCTTTAATTGGTATCTTTCAGAATATAACAAGTTTTGATGAGGTTCTTATGGCATTGGAGGGTAGACTCAAAGAGTTTTCATGGATAGGTCATTTGCCAAATGTGAAGATGAATTGATAGGGTTATGAGCATCCCTTATTGACTTTCAAGTTAGGTAGCAAGTTATATTCGAATATAAAGTTTGCAAATAAAGAGTTATTCCAATAAAATTGCTCATCCCAATAATCTTTTCAAATGAGTTATACATTTGAGTATTGGGGATAAATCTATCATTATTCGATTAAACATCTTATCCGAATATCAAGTTACAGCTCTATGATCATATTAGACTTTACGAACAGATTTCTAATATTTATATTTTCATTCAAATCCTTTGGAACTTCATTGTAAATGATAATTTACTTATTTTGTTTCAAGGATTAACAAGTTCACATGCAGGAAGCAACAAATTAAATCTCCCAAGGTCATAATATTATTAAAGTTGCTTTTTTGTTAGAAGCTTCCAATGGTCATATTCGAACGGCAAGATCAACCAACTCCAACTTATAGTTAAACTTCTCCATCGGTCATCAAGTCTCATCTATATGTAAAAGGAGAAGCATTCAAGTTGAGAAGATGATGAAAAGCAAACAATGTAAAGATTGAGAGTTTATCAAATACTGAGCTAAAAAGATTATTATTATATATATATATATATTCTTTGAGAGAATACATTGAATTTAAGAGATTATCATAATATATTGTAAAAGATTTAATTGTTTTGAAGGTTTGAATTAAGGATCACGTGATCTTAGTCCTAGGTTGTCTCCTTGTAAGGAGAGTGAAAAGTTCACAAGTACCTAGCAGACACACGCGTGTCGTAAATATTCTTAAATATCTATGAAACTTGAAGGAATATAGTGAATTGGAAATCTTAAAAGTGTACAGAGGATTAGAGGTAGGTTAGTTGAACATCGATCCAGTATAAACTTGTGTATTCTTCTCTCATTTTCATCTAATACGCTCCACTTAGTTCACTTTGCATATATGCTTAAAGTGAAGGAATTGCGGATCACCCAATTCAACCCTCTCTTAGGTGATTTGCCACTCTAACATAATCAATAGGGATAATTTGTTGCAAAAATTATTCCCTCAGTTGTTTAATCTATGAGCTAGGTAAGGATTTTAATTACTTTGCTATTAGAAGGACTAGATGAAGTAAATTTATGAGACAAAATAGATTGTTGTTATAATTTAAAACAAAATAAGCCTAGCCTAACTAGCTCATTGATGTGCTCATACATTTTGGACATGAGGGGGCAAAATCTATACAAAATATCACATAATGAAATGTAAATATTATATGTTAACGTGTACTCTCTAATTCAAAATATTGGATGCTTTCTAAAATAAATCCTTAATCTGTAATATATTTATGGTACACATCGAATATTGAAAAAGAGTAGAAAGATGAGATAAATAGAAATAGGGAGAGAGTTAAAAAAATTAATTTAAAACATATTGAATGAGTTAATTATTCTTTTTTTAATTGCGGTAAAATGCGTATATGAATAAGTAAATTCACGTAACTTTTATATGATTCCCTCTAAATGTGTGTGTGATGTGATGTGAAACACTGCTAAACACATTTATCTTGTTTGATTCCAAAATCTAAAGGAAAATAAAATAGTCCAAGAGATCACCTTGTTTGACGCAAATTTTTTGACCAAAGTTTGAGTTCCAATATATATTAGAGTTCTTTCTTTCTTTCCTTCTTTTTTTAATAAAGAATGTGATTCATTTTTCATAATCGCCTCTTTTTAAAGTGTAAGAATAACTGTCATTTTTGTTATTTTTACTCTCTAAATAATTTTCCCATCACACGCATTCAAAATAATAATTGGACTAAACAGGATAATCAATTGAATGGGACCCTATCTTAATCGAGGATCAAATGACATATAATGGCCTTTTATGCATGCTTTGTTAGAAAGTACCTTTTTTCTTTTTAAATTATTTGTTTGTCTGCTCTCCCTTAACATCTTTGAAGAATGCATAATCGGCAAAATAAAAAAAAATGCAGACTATAGGAACGGCAGAAAAGTTTTTGGTCAAAAGAATAAAGAAATAAAAAGAACGGCAGAAATTAAAGTGGACAAATAGAAAAAGGAATTTGTTCATTGTTAATGTTTCTTTTGATTTACTTGTGGCATTTAGTAAATAATAATTTGCGATTTTAGATCAATTTCATTTAATTGGTGTAACAGAATCTAAATGTCGAAAATATATTTGTATATATGAATATTATTTTTTAAATTTCAATTTTATTTTCAGTTGTACCTTGTTTTGTTTAAGTTTCATTTTGTCCCTTCGGCTTCATGTGGGAATCTAGCTTTATTTCATAGTCTATTTGTATCCTTAATTTTATTTGTTTTAATTTAAAATATCAACTTCTCTAAGTTATTGGATAATTTTATTGTCCTAATATAACCCAATAGTGATTAAATTATACAATTTAATTCAAATATACAAAAAAAAATCCATATATGTCCCGAAAAATGAGTTATAAGTGACAAAAGATATAAATCAAAGTATTAATTCACAATGAAGTGAAACATTCAAGTATACCCCATACCCAATCCAACAAGTTGCCCATTTGGATCAGTGGTAGAGGTTCTTTTTCACCGTAATTTATAGTTTATGAGGTAAGTATATGATGAGATTTTTGTCTTATTTGCTGAATATGATTTCCCAATGCTTACACAAATAAGCCTAGTTTTGCTAAAAAAAAAGTATGGAAAACTAATTTTTTTTTATTTTTAATTAACTCAAAATGATATCATTTCAACATTAGTAAAGCAAAAAAAAAAAAAAAAAATTAAGTCTAATCCAGTTGACTCCATTAAAAAACTTTCAATTGTTCTTTTTGAAAGGTTGTTTGATCGATTCACTGTTTGACCAAAAACTAATTTTTTTTTATTTTTAATTAACTCAAAATGATATCATTTCAACATTAGTAAAGCAAAAAAAAAAAAAATTAAATCTAATTCAGTTGACTCCATTAAAAAACTTTCAATTGTTCTTTTTGAAAAGTTGTTTGATCGATTCACTGTTTGACCAACCAATCTAATTTGAGTTTTAATATACCATCCTTATATACCTAACTTGAACTGATTTTTTTTATCCATTTTGTGTAAGCTGTCATTTAATTTAGGGCTTAAATTTACATTTTCTACCAATACTAGAAATAATAAATATAGATCGATGGGTTATATATGGGGGATGTGGTACAAATGATAGATGTTTGGAACAAAGGAATGATTGTGATGGCACTTTTTGGTTGGGCCTTATCATGGCTCCATTATAGTGAGTGTCTGAGTGAGTTTGGACAAATGTGAAACGTAAACGACAAGAGAAGATAATTCAAAGCAGTTAACGCGTGGAATCAAATTTGCTAATTAAGTCATTCTTTCTCTGTAGCTTTTTTGACCTTTTCCTCTCATGTTTTCACTGCTTCACATTTGTCATCATTATATTGTGTTCTCTAACTACAAAATTTTATAAATATAGCATCATCCGGCCATCAATATTCCTTATACATTGTGTGTTTGTTTAGATTATGGGCTTGTTTGGATTGGATTAGTGTCCGTATCTACCTTTTCAAGGTCATTGACGGTTTACGAAGATAAATATATGAAAAGAGTTTTATATCAATTTACATGAATGCGATTTTTCAACGTTTTGATAAGCAGGCGTTTTGAGACTTCACCCTAACTTTTTCAATCGAAATTTTACAATTTATGAAGTAGACTAAAGTATATATTTGATCATCTAAATTTATATCATTTTTTTATTGTTTAATTCATTAAATTTAAAAATTGTACTTTTGGTCACTTAATATTAACACTACGATAAAAATTCAGAAAGTAATTATATCAATTTTATCATATATTTCATTTGGCATTCAACTAGCTAAATGTACACGTGGAAGAAGATAAATGAAAGGTTATTTTTAAGAGGCTCCCAATTAAGCTGATTCGTTTTTTTTTTTTGGTATTTAATTATATTATTAAAGAAAAAAGGTTTTTTAAAGTTTGCTGTGTCTCCTAACAAACCAAGTCATTCTTTCTCTGTAGCTTTTTTTGACCTTTTCCTCTCACGTTTTCTCTTGTCATCATTATCAGGAGTTCTCTAACTATAGAATTTTATGGCCATCAGTTATCTACACACACACACACAGGCCATATATTATGCAATCAATCTATATTAATTAATTTCAATTTATTATATCATCTCTCTATAACAAAATTAATATGCCAATGTGTAGAAAATGAGAATTTAATGTTATTGACTTTTTATAATATATATAAAGCACTATATAAACCTTCTAAAATGTACGTTATATATATCGAGGATAATAATTAATAAGAGGGTGTATCCTGATTTGACTAATGTGAGGCTTAAATTTGCTTCTTCTACTTTGTTTTACTTTATCCCAAAAAATAAAAACAAACAATAAATTTAAGAATAACTTACACTATATTTTTTGCATTAGAATAATATCTTAAATTTATTATTATTTTTATATAAAAATTGGTGCTATATCTTGAAAATTACATTGTTACTTTAAATAAATATAAGCAATAAATTTAAGAAGTATTAACACTAATTTATTTATACAGTACTTAGAAATTCTAATTTTTTAAATTTTCTTGGCGATGAGGTACAAGGAGCTTGTTTCCCGACAATAGAAAACTACCACACAAAACACATGTTCATTTTTATATCTCTTAGGTCCAATTCTTCATGTGTGAGTGTGATTTTTATAATTAACTATTGCCTAACAAAATATTGAAATTTTATCAAATGTCAATTTTTATTATAAAATAAAATTCACATGACAATATTTGATTGAAGAATTGAACTAATGAACACTAAAATAGGCTCAATAGTAATACCTAAGATTAAAGAAACAAAAGGGTGTCATGGTTTACTAATTAATACTCCCCTGGTCCTATGCATAGGGTAGAGAGAAATTTTTCATATGAATTTACAATCATACCCCTTATTTATTATTAAATTGACTTTCTTTTTATTGCATATATCTTTTATTAAATATGGATAAAGTTAAACTTTATGACAAAGTTAATGATGTTTAATATTTTTCTTTATCTGTATGAAACATGCTAAAAGTAACTTATAAATAGAAATAAGATAGTACCCATATAATAAATTATGCTACTTTATATTTTATAAGGAAAATTAATCTTTCGGTCACTTAACTTTTGATCTAACTATAATTCAGTCCCTATAATTTTGACTCAGTTGTAATTTAGTCCATAAACTTTAACTCAATATAACTTAGTCCATATAATTGTAACCATTTTATAATTTAATCTATGGCTTTTTACTAGATATATGATTTATTTTCTTAAATATAAGAACTAAATTATAAAATGGTTAAAACTATAGATAGGGGTGTGCAAAGGCCGGGTTGGACTGGCTTACACCCCAACCCGATATCTAGTCTGAAATAGCATAGGGTTAAAAAAATTAATCTGTAGTCTGGTCTGACCCGAAGATAACCTGACCCTATCCAGACCAGATCGGGTTATACCAAACTTCTGAGTTGATCCAGCTAACTGAAAAAGAACCAAGCAAAAGTTTTCAATGAAGGACAATAACCAAGCCCAAACCAAATAACCCATTTTCCATCCAGAGTAAACAAATCCCCAGTTTCTCTCTTTGCAGCTTGATGCAAACTACCTCTCCCCTTCCTCTTCGCAGTAAGATTCGAGATGCAAGAAGGATCAGGAATTCTTGGGTTGCAACAATAGCAAGATCTAACCCACGAGCATGAGTATATAGCAGAAAATTGCAAGATCTGTATGTTTACCTTTTCTCTGATTTTTAAACTAGCAGGAAAAAAAGAAGGGGGAAAAGGGGAACGATGGAAAACGGAGTATATAATAGAAGGTAAGATGAGGAAGAAGGTAGGAGGGCTGGGGAGTGGAGTCAGTGCAAGAACGTGTATTCGGGATCAGCTTCCAGATTTAGGTGGTAGAGCATGGTTGAAGAGGAATTTTTGCAACGCGTGGTTCGATTGGTGTTTCTTCCAGTGGGGAAGGGACTAGACATCACGCGTGGTTTGAACAGTGTTTCAAAGGAGGAGTTGAAGAGAATAGGGAGGCACAGGTGGAGAAGGAGTTGAAGAGGACAGGGAGTTGGAGGCGTCAGCGACAGGATATGGGTGAGAAAGATAGGGTTATTGGGTTAAGGAATTGGAAATTTAATTAAAAATAAATATGTTCCGGATCAGACCAGACCATCTGATCTGAAGGGTTAGCCCGAAACCCGGTTTGACCCGATGATCGGGTTGAGCTATTATTATTCGAGCTGGACCAGACTGGGTTCTTTTGGACTGGATCGGGTTTACCTGGATCGGGTATTTTTTGAATAGCCCTAACTATAGAGATTGAGTTATAATTAGTTAAAGTTCATGAATTGAGTTATAACCGAGTCAAAACTACAGAGAATAAGTTGTACCGAATCAAAGTTTAGAAAATGAATTACAACTGAATCAAAAATTGAGGGACAAAAAGCTTAATTTTACCTATTTTATATTAATATCGATGATGATATTAATTCATATGGACTAGACGGCCAATTCATTATGAATTGATTGGATTAAAAGGGCCTGAATAGTTATATATATATATATATATATAACACCAAGCGGGGAAGGGTTCAGATTCGAAAAGCCGAAGCCCGTGTATGTTATAAGCTGTGTTAGGTACCGTGGGCCTTTTCGTAAATGGGCTTTTGGTTTCCATGGGCCCGGGTAGTTTAATGGTTTTATGTTGCAACTGGATTGTATTCCTCTTTATAAAATTATAATTTACTAACAAAGATTGATACATTTGATAAAGAATTGACTCACAACACATAAGATTGTAAATTTAAATCTAATTGCCGATATGAGAACATTGTTGTAGGGGCATGTGGCAAGGGGTAAAGGATTTTTCTTTAAAAAAAGAAAAGAAAAGAGAGGGTAATTATGTAATATTACAAAATTTCAAAATTCCAAACTAATGCAGATTTGAGATTTTACTTATTAGAGTCCATGATATGTCTTTTTCCTATTTTAAAGGTTTTTTTATTGGATTTTCTCTATAAATTTTCACAAGTTTTTAGCCATTAGAAACATGAAAGTAGTTGTTGAAATTAAAGAGAGACAATAGTTGGAAAGTTGCTCTTAACCTACAACATTTGATATTTATGTGGTCCTATTTATAAAAAAGAAAGAGAATAAATTTAAGAAGAGTCACAATTGGTTGCAACCAAAAAACATAATATCTAAAAAAGTCTTAAGAGCTTGAGGCTCATTGATAAGTCTCTAAAACTTATCAAATATTATGTTCTATAGTTAAGACCTAATTTTGATCATCTTGTGATTTTTTTCACATAATTAAATTTGTCTTTTGGTTGAAAAGTTTTATATAAAATTGAATATATAATCAATAAAATACGTATTTTACCCCTATCTTCCCTTCCCCCACCCCCACAAATTTTACTTTTATTAAGTATTAATTGTCTTACTAATATCAAATTTCTAACATGACTAAATTGGTGTTGCCTGATTTTGAAATGGACAATACCTCTTGATGTCCCCTCTCACGTCCTTTTTTTTTTCTTTTAAAAAAATGAATGTGAGAGGGGATTTTATATCACTCTTTTGTAGTAGTGATGTAAATACTTCTATGGTCATATCCAGCATGTTTTACACAAATCAAGAAAAATCTTAAATTTTATTAATTTTATTTTAAAATTTAATATTTTTTTAAACTTTATCAATATTTAATATCCATTATAACACATGATAAATGAAGAATAAAATTATACATTTGATAGAACTTATAAATAGTACTAAATAAAACCTTATATTTCTGCTCTATAAATAAGATCAAAGGAGTACATTTAATTATAAGCATTGTTTGAGTTCCAAAGTATGATGTATAAGCAATTAAGCACTAAGGTCAGTTTTCCTTTTTCATGGAACCATAATCACAAAGAGAAAGTAATTTCATAATTGTCAGGCAACTTGAGGAGGGTGGTTGGATTAATGGATTGGATCAAATTTAAGTGACGTTTGTGACTTGCTTGTGAAGCAACTTGGTTCTGACCCCCACTCAGCACGTCGTTATCCATTACTAAATATTTGAGCAACTGATTAATTTGATTTTTAAGAGTATTGATTTGTAATGGAAGCAGACACCTTACTACTTCTGAGTAATCATTCCAACTGCATACCTAATATTTGAATACGAGACAGTTAGTTCACATCGAACAACCTCTTGCCGCGTAGCGACTTGCCCTTATCCATTGTTCCATTCTAACTGTTGATTTATTTTGTTTTATTTTAATTTTTAATAAATAATAAGGGTTCATTTTTCTTTAAATATTTGCTTACAAAATTCCTTCCACTGTCTTTACGTTGATTTATTTTACTTATTAAATTAATCCGCATAAAGTACATATTACTTTCTCCACTCAAAATTGTTGATATCAAAATTGAGATGGTTTGAAAATTTAAAAATTATAAGTGCAAATATTTAAAATTTTAATCTAGTCTAGAAAGAGGCTTTATATTTGGAGGGTATTGATAGCTTTGTGCAGTTCTGATGGTAATTCTTTAGGAAGAGAGACATAGAAAACTTGGAAAAAAAATAGAACTAACAACAATAACAATAATCTTACCATAAAATATATTGCATTTTTGTTAACATATTTTTAATTTATTATAATATATGTCAATTAATAATTGATGTGCCAATGATTATTAAAAGTTGTACTCTGTTTTAGGATCAAGGCTGTACTTCCCTAGTAGAGTGCCATAGGTGATGCATCCATTATAATTTAGTTTAGATTCTTTGAATTCAACAGTTAGATTCATTGGCTAATTAATACTTAAGAGACTTAAATGGTTTATATATGATATATGATCAAATATAAATGTGTTTAGTATAACATTTTTAAATTTATATTATATATTCTGTTAAAATAATTTTAAACCTAATAAATTTGAAAAGAATTCAAGCGTATTTTTGTCTTGAAAATATTCTTAAAAGAGCTGTCTGTGTCTAAAAAATTGTGAAATAAAGTAATATATAATTTTTTAAAAAAATTGGTGCAATATTTTTATTTTTAACTGTCAACATTAAATTAAGTGTAAGTTGAAAGACTTTTTTTTTTTTTAAACCAAACGTTGAAACTAAAAAACTGTAACATTGTCAATAAAAAAATAACTGTAACATTACGCCAATTTTAAAAAGTTTTATGTTACATTAGTTCACAATTTTTTATGGAGCCTATAACGGCATAATTCATTAAAAAATACGTTCAAGACAAAACTACACTTTAACCATATTTTAAAATTTGATCTATTTAAATGACCAGTTAATTAATAATTACTTAAGGGAAAATTAAAGTGAAGGACTTGTAGAAAAAATCATTTATTAAAAAGATTATGGAAATTATAATTATTTAGAAATATCAAAAGTTAAAATATAAATTTAAAAGTACTCAATTACAGAATCTCCTACCTTCTTTTCTATACTCATAATTTTTTACAACAAAAAATTAAAATTAAAATGGTCAATCATATATTTTTTTACCTTTTATTTTTCACTTATGAACACTAATATTAATTAAAATATTTTTATTTTTATAAAAATGAATATTTTATATTTTATCAAAATTAGCTACGTAGTAGGTAAGTTCAAATCATAAAAAAAATATTACATTAATAATGTCGTATATAAAACGTCTTAATATATTAAAAATCAAAAGAGATTTTACTATCAATTTCTTATATTGTTATTTATCATAAATTTATTGGTTATATTAAATTTTTTATAATATTTTTTGGCTTATACTCAATTATTTTTTAAGGGAAGAAATTAAGAATTGAGACAACCAATTTTACATAAAAAATATAGTAAATTATC
>QFDD01008247.1:0-11224 GCA_006871305.1 Vachellia collinsii | reverse complement strand
GCACAGAATGAAGCATGTAGGTCGTGACCCAAAAAGAAAATAGATGTCAATCCTAAGTAAAACAGGAGCAAACAACATAAACACTTCATCTACCACACTCAATTGTCACAATGTCCTCATTGTAAAAAACTAAGATGAGAGAATTGTAGAGAAATCATGGAACATAGAGTGAGGGTGAAATGAATCATATAACAGTCAAAGCAATTGAAGAGGTTCATGTAGAATTTAGCACCGTTAAGCGTTATAGGAAAGCCAAGAGTCAATACCAATATGTATGCAGGAAATAGCCAAAACTTAGCCTAGCCAACAGGATATGGGAAGCAACACAAAAGAACTCACAAACAAATCAACATGAACCAAAACAAGACAAACAACCAAAATAACAAACTTGTATACTATTGGAGGGTTTCTTTCCTGATGCACCACCAATGTAGCTTACATGTAATATCACCAGCTAATCAAAATGATATAGGATGAGGAGAGGAAAGAAACAACATGGGATTACGTCTCTGGAGGCTTGCTGTAGAAAAGCTTGAGGAGATGTCCATTGGCTAGGTGCGTGGTGCGATCGTTTTCATCTTTGAGCTCAAAGGCTCCATAGCCAAGGTCTTTAGTAATGGTGTAAGGTCTGTCCCATCACTCTTTCAGTTTCCCATCTCCAAATTTGAAGTGGGCTTTGAATTTAAGCACCATGTCACCAACCTTGAAACTCTTCCTCAAGATACCACTATCATGAATGGGCTTACACTTCTCCTTGTACATTCGAGAGTTGTCATAGGCCTCCCTTCGCAGCTCTTCTATCTCTTGCAGTTGGAAAAGTCTTTCCTCACCTACCTTGTCTATTTCCTTGTTGCATGTAGAGATGACCCAATAGGATTTGTTTTCCAATTACACCGGTAGGTGGCATGATTTCCCATAGACGAAGCGGTAGGGTGACATCCCAATAGGATTCTTGAAAGCTATCCAGTATGCCCATAATGCATCATTAAGCTTGGAACTCCAGTCCTTCCTAGAGGGTTTGACCATTTTCTCCAAAATCTGCTTGATTTCTCGGTTAGACACCTCTGCTTGGCCATTTGTCTGTGGGTGATAAGCAATAGAGGTTTTATATGTGACCTCATATCAGGACAATAGGCTACTAAGAAACCTATTACAGAAATGGGTTCCTTGATCGCTCACTAAAGCCCTAGGAAATCCGAACTAACTAAAAATATTAGATTTAACAAATTCCACTATGGTTTTGGTATCATCTTTTTGAGTGGGAATGTCCTCAATCCATTTGGAAAGGTAATCAACTGCTAAGAGCATATAATTGAAGCCATTGGAAGGGGGAAAAGGACCCATGAAATAGTACCCCAAACATCAAACATCTCACAAAATAACATAGGCTTTTGAGGCATTTCGTGCTTCCAACTCACCCCCCCAGAATTTTGGGCACTTCGTACAGGATTTACAGAACTCATAACAATCTTTGAATAGTGAAGGCCAATAGAACAGACTCTCTAAGATTTTCCTAGCTATCCTCCTGGAGCTAAAATGTCCTACACAAGACAATCGAACCAGAAGGCGACAAAACCGCGACCGATCAATGGTGGCATCACCGGGGAGCCGCGTAATTGGTTCACTAGAAATTGGTTATTATCACCCTTGTTGACTTGGGTCGATTCTTGTTGAGCTTTAGGCTTAGTTTTCAGTTTTTGACATTACATAGCATACAAAATTTTACAGAAATACAAACAAACATTCTGGTTTTCTTTGATACTTTTGCATTTTCATCTTTGCACAACATTTTCCATTCATCCTTATCTGATCCCAAGTACTTGGATAATTGCTGCAGGTTTTTTAAACTATTCATATGTATCTATCAGCATTTGGTCAGTTTGCTTGGTGAGCTTTTGAGGTTGTTTGAGGAGAGTAGCTCCAGTATCATTGAGTCGCTGCTTATTCCACTTCTAGTCGTGACCTACAGCATTTCCTCTCCAGGGATTGCTCTCGGTACATTATTAGTCGTGACATATAACCTTTAAGTTGCAACCTAGGAGCTCTGTTTCAAACAAATTATTTTTTCTAAGCGTTTACTTTTTCCTTTCAGGTGTCCTTGGTACACTTTTAGTCGTGACATATAACCTTTAAGTCACGACTTAAGTGAATTTTGTCATTAATCGGACACGGTTTTGTTGCCTTCTGGTTCGATACAAATGATTACTTCAAAAGTAATGTAGTACAGTGAGCAACCAATCGTTATTCTTGAGGAGCTGCTTATTGATTATCCTATGATAAATTGGTTATTGAAATCATGTTGAACTTGAGTATGTAAAAAGGGGGGTTTGTCTTAAGAAAATAGAATGTAATGCAACAGTTATGATAAAATATTTTTGGTATTTTCAGTAATTGAAAGTGTATTTTGGATTAAAAGGGAATTTAACGATTAGACTCTTAGAGATGGGAGCTTAACTTTCCTTGCCTTGACTTAAATACGGGAGGTCAATCCTTCTGAGTTCAATTAAGAAACCCTAAGCAATCACTTAGCTCCAATGGTTTGATTTATGCGATTTGCTTGAATCCAAGTCAAATAACACTCCTTAAGACATTGTTTAGTGCCACTCAAAATATAAAAGGGATAATTGGTGCTCATGCTTTCAATGAATTGCAATCACAATCACAGAAACCAAATGAACAACTAATCACCAACAATCATTGACAACTAGGTGAACATAAGGGATGAAGTCTAGAATATATTTATATATCCTAATCAACATGAACAACACCATCCAACTACATAGCCCAATTATAAGTTCACATATCTGTAAACATTAGTTTCATAACAGCAGAAGTCTTTAAATCTAAAGAGCTCTACAAACACTCAAAGACAAGATTAGGCTAGGAATACTCCCTAATGGATCTCTGGGCTCAAGTCTTGTTCTCCATCACCAAGAGGCTAGGAGTTTAGCCTCCCATGGTTCCAAGGACGCAACAATGATCACCCTTATGTTCTGCCATGAAAAGATGAAGATGAGAATGGTAGAAATGCAGCAGAAAGTGATTGGAAGGTTAGGACAGTGTGGGAGATGAAAATGGAGATGGAGTGTTGGGAAGATGGAAGGAGATCTACACAATGGAAGGCAGCTTCAGAGAGGACGGTTGGCTCTCAGATTTGCTTTCTGAATCTGCAGAATGAGGTACACTTTTGTGATTGTTCCCCTTTTAGCTTTAGTTGGATTGCAGCTGCTGACCTAATCCCAAAATGCATAGCAGCATTTCCACGTGCATAGGTCGCGACTGAAACATATATATGTCATGACTTAAACAACATACTGTCGCGACTAAAATAAAACATGTACTGACATTTATGGTCAACAGAGCCTCAAAAGTTAAAAACTACTCACGACTTATTGCTTTTGGTCGCAACTAAAAGGGTCCAGTGACACTCTTCTTGAATGTTTCTTTCAGCCATGAATCGCATTCTCTTTAGTTTCATCTTCGAGCCCTTGAATATCTCCCTTAGATATCTGCAACAAAAACAAGGAAGACTTTCTTAAAGGATGAAACACTAAAGTTCAAAAGCATGTACAACTGAGAGAGATAATTTACTCATTTTCCCCCTTTGTGTTATTGTATATGCAATGTATGACTAATAAAAGTAAGAAAGACTCAATTTTAACACAAGACAGGGTAATTAAGCTACAAAATGCCCCAAAATTGAGTAGGAAAACCATGCAAATATTAGCGTTTATTAGTCACCAAAAATCATTTTAACTGTCCAGGATTGCATTCATCTTGCCTCTGCACATACTTTTGAGAGTGTACAACACTTACTACACCTCAAACTCACTGAGCATTATTAGAATTCACTGAGTTTGCATTCATCTTAATTGGAATATTTGGCACATATCAAGTTTTGGCTACAATTTTCTTTAGAAATTTTGTTTGTGCATAATTTTCCTCTAAGCGTTTGTATGCGGAGCGAGCATAGAAGTAGAAGAGTGATAGAAACAGAACACCCCAATACACCCACTCTGCATAACCTTCCCTATTCATCTAGTGAGAGTGAGGAAGTAGAAGAGGAAATCATGGCAGAACCCATTGGTCCTGGGAATCGTAATGGCAATCATAATAGACCTAATAACGGGAATGGTCATAAAGACTAAGGAGAGAATAATGGACACAATAAAATTAATGATCCACCTAGGGGTAGGATAATTAAAGAGTTAATGTAGTCTGATGGTAATTTTGATCCTATGCTCGGTGTTTTTCCTACTTTTAATGCTGATTTTGAAATAAAGGGTCAATTGATACACTCACTAACTAAATTTCATGGACTTGCAAGTGAAAATCCTTATCTCCACCTCCGGACACTATACATGCAATGCATGTCCATAAAGCCCATAGGAGCAAACATTGATGATGTTATGTGGAAGGTGTTCGACCTGTCTTTAGAGGGTAAAGCAAAAGAATGGTATATAAATCTACCACTCTATGTAGACCATGTGTATGAGTCGTGGACCAGTTTGAAGAAGGCCTTCTTGGATAAGTACGTCCCTTCCACAAAGATATTTGCTGCTCGCAAAGAAATCTCGGCTGCAAAACAAGAGGTGTATGAATCATTCTTTGAGTATTGGAGTTAGTTCCAAGAAATGCTTACTAAATGCCCCAATCACCAAATCTTGGAGGAACATCTAGTTCAAAACTTTTAGAACGGACTTCTAACCTATGACACTCAAGTTTTGGATGCCGCTGCTAATGGGTCAATGGAAAATATCTAGATGATGCTTTATGGGCCTATCGCACTACCTTCAAGAACCCGATAGGGATGTCACCATTTTGAGTTATCTATGGAAAATCCTATCACATCCCGATTGAGCTTGAGCACAAATCATATTGGGCTATGAAGAGCTGCAATGCTAAATTAGAGGAAGCTGGACTGAATCACTTCCTTCAAATTCAGCAGTTACAAGAATTGCGATTGGTCGCTTACCACAGTTCTGACATCTATAAGCAGAAAGCCAAGCTGATACATGACTAATATTCTGAGGAAGCAATTTAACAAAGGAGATCAAGTTTTGAGGTACCAGGCCCGTTTCAGATTCAAAAAGGGAAAATTCAAGACAAGCTAGGATTGGCCCTACACGGTGGTTAAAGTACATGATTTCGGAATGATAGAGCTAAAGGAAGAGGCCTCTAGCAAGATCTTCTAATGCAATGGCCATCTCCTCAAGCTTTATTAAGAATCGGTTGAGCCGACTTGACACCAAGTCGTCCCTTTACTTTCTCTTTTACTTTTCACATGCTTTACCTCTTTCGCATTGTTTTACATGTGATCGTGTCTGATTTTTGAAAGGGACATACCAGTAGAGTAGTG
Organism: Vachellia collinsii; assembly: GCA_006871305.1. Classification (NCBI taxonomy): domain Eukaryota; kingdom Viridiplantae; phylum Streptophyta; class Magnoliopsida; order Fabales; family Fabaceae; genus Vachellia; species Vachellia collinsii. The sequence continues at coordinate 5,865 of QFDD01008247.1, read as the reverse complement.
TTTATCTTCTGTTGTTTACATTTTGTTTAATAAGCTTCCCATGATTTTTATTGAGCCTGTTGTATTCTCCCACCAGCACACACTTAATTGCATTATTTCGTTTACCTATCTAGGTACTCTATGCCTAGCATGTGACTGCGAGCTTTAAAGAAGCTATTTCTTTGAGTGGTGTGTGAGGAAGAGTTAAGTCAATGAAGGCCTTGTCCCTTGCCAGCTTCCTTCACCTTGTTACTACCCTCTTCTTCCTGAATTTATCATTGTGTATTGAATTGTTTAGATCTTTTGACGATTTTTTGGGTTTATTTGGTGAGTGAATCGGTTCAGGAGTTTTACTAGGGTGATCACCAGGGCTAATTAGCCAAATGGCCATGGTACCATTTAAGTCGTGACATATTGGATGTTGGTCGCGACATTTTGTGCTGAACTTTTCTCTTTTCCTCTAGTATGTCACGACTTATTGTGAATTTAGTAGCGACATATAATACTTTATGTCACGACATGAGTCTGGGTATTAGATGCCCTAGGTCATTTATATCAAAAACCCTTAGCCCTTCATCTCATTTCTCCTGCCATCATGACTATGACTCTTCTCCCTTCCACTCAGTCATTACCTCTCTTCCCTCTTTTACTCAATGGTTGCCTCTCTTCCCCCTTCCATTCAGCCGTTGCAACTCCAACTCTCCCTTCTCCTCTATAAATATCACCCCTCCTCATATTTTCCCTCACATTGTATTCCTTTGAAGTTGCAAGCATGGGCTAGTTTCTCTTGCTTCCTTCTTCCATCGTGTTTCCTCTGTTCTTCTTCTCCAGTCTCTTTCAAGGTATTCCTCTCTTCTCCCTTCTTGTTGTTTCTAGTTGGGTTTATCTTCTATTTTCTAAGTTTCAGATTAGGAGTGATGGTTTACTATCAATGCTACTGTGATCATTGATTAAATCCCATCTTCAAAAACTCATTTCTGCAATGAAACTGATTTGGTTGTGAAATCCCATCTCCCCACGAGCATGACAGGTTTGAAACTTATTTTTTCAAAGATTCTGCAATTTAGGTCGTGACCTATTGTATGTATGTCGTGACATAAATCTTTGCAAAAGCTCTTGGTACATTATATGTCGTGACTAGATTGATTGAGTTGCGACATGTATTGACAGAGGGGTACTCTATTTTACTTGCATGGCCAAATTCAGTTTTCGTTTGAAAATTCAATCGTTACATCACTGATCACGTAGCATTGGTCTTCCATATAGTCAAATAGGTTAGTTCTCACTTTCTGTTTTCTGGCTATTTTTCTACGTTTTTATTGTTTTGCCTTGGTTGCTCTGTTCTTATTGGTTTGAGGGAAGTGCACACTAAGAACCTGTGAGCCGACAGTGGCTCAGAGGAAGAGCCCCCAATTTATTTGTCAAGGGCTGAGGAGTAAAGAAGTTTGGCAACAAAGGGGCAGTGCAAGAATGCTACCCATCAATTTCAATTTTATTAGAAGGTTATCGACTTGGGACTTGGTGAACTCATGAAGAAGAGGACCCTGAAAAACCTGATATTAGGTCGTGAATTCTATATACGCTCTACCACCATAGGCTCACTTGGCATAAGCTATCAAAACCAGGAATTCACAATCGATGCAGCAGACATCTGACGCTTCTACAAATTGCCTGTGGTTGAGCGTTGGCAGTTTTAGCACCTAAAGATCAATCTAGACCTTGTTCATTGGGATGAAGAGTTTGCAGTAATGGGGGTGGAAAATGCCGGGTGGACTAGAAGGGGTGATAAGCAGTTCTTTGAAAGAAAGTACATGAATGAGGAAGCAAAGTTTTGGCTCAACTTCATGACTTAAACCTCCACTTGCTCACTCACATTTCTGATATTCCTGTTGAGGGGGCCCTACTTTTGTACCTTCTCATGACTGATCAACCGGTGGATGCGGCGATGATTGCTCATGACCACATACTGTACTGTCTCAACAGTGTTCGATCCTTACTGGTTTTCCCTCATCTCATTGCCAATCTATGTAGAGCCAGAAAAATTGTTGAGAGAAAGGCAGATTTGACTTTAGCCCCCATCACTACAAGGATGCTTACTACCGCAAGACCAACTTCTGAAGCTGCTGAATCAAGTAGGAGTAGGAATAAAGGGAAGCGGCCTGCTGTGGAGGAACTAGAGGAAGCCATTGAAGAGGGTGATACTGATATCACTCTCAGCTCCCTCAGTGAGCAGATCGCCATGTTGACTGATAAGGTTATATCCTTGAACCATCAGATGATGGCCAATGAGTTTAGACGACAGAGGTTCATGGATCCTTTCATGCTTCAAATGGCCAAATCGCTCCAAATGGACTTTCTCCCGGGATTTGAAGCAACATTTTGGTAGAATTCCATCCCTTCAACCACTTTCTTTTCAGAGGGATCGGGTGAACTTCAGGGGGAGGTGAGCCTACAGGAGAAGGAAGGGATGCTAGAGTAGGAGAAAAGCAGGCTAAGCCTCAAGGTAGAGCAAGCGGAAAGGAGTGATTTCTATTTTTTTTTTGTTTTTCTTTGTGCTTTTGGTTGTAATTTGCTTTATTTCTGAACTTAGGTTTTATGGCTATGTTTTAGCTTTTGTAATTTCTGTTGAATTGAGAATTATTTCTTGGCTTGTTTGTCCTTTATCTCCTTTGGTACTCTTTTATGTTAATTCTCCCCTCTGATTCTTTATGCAGTGAGGACACTGCCATGTTTAAGTGTGGGGGGGTTTAACTCTTGTGCCTCATTTTGTTAATTCCTTTGAGAATTCGAACGCTTCAAAGTCAAACTCTGTGACAATTTGTGAATCTTTTTTTCAGTGTTGTGATGTAGTGAGGAAGTCTGCCATCTTAACTTTTAGGCCTTGAAATTTTCATGTGTTGGTAGCATGCTAGATTGTAGTGGTGACTTATTTCATAGTATGTCACGACATTAGTGATCCTGATGCTCAAATTTGCTCTTGGTACCGTTTAGGTCGCGACATCATATATACAAGTTGCGACCTAAGTGCTTGAATTCCTGCATGAGTGTTTTTCTCTTTGCTTTGAAGAATTACTGTGTAGAAAAACCAATTTTTCCTACCTCTGCATCCTTTTGAGTAAAATTTCATGGCTTAATTGATTTGACCTCATTGCATAAAATTTGGAAAACCTACCCACCTTGAATTTTTGGAATTTTGGACCTTGGGGTGTGACTTTCTCACTTCAGCAAGTACTTTTGGGATTCATTTATTCTTTTGAAAAGTTTTCTTAACCAATTCAACCATCACTCAAGGGGTTTTGCCTCTATGATAAATGTTTTAATGCTCTATGAATAACACTTGTTCTATGGAACTCAATGTATGAGCAGTAGAGATGCAAAACCTTGTCAGGAGGATAAATTGAGCCTGAACTTCCTATATTGAGTGATTATTCAGGTAGTCTACATCCTCTAGAACTTGTTCTAATTCTTGGTCGAAGCATAACATGTTTTAATGCATTAAATATGATAGAGGCATTTATTTCTGCACCTTATATTCCAAACACGAGCCCCCACATTGTTGATCTCCTTTTGTTACCCTTTTTGAGCCATTCTCTGAGTGTTGTGTACGTGTATTCTGTAGAACCTTAAGGCATCTTGATAAAGTAAAAAGTTGAATTTTCTTATTATATCAATTCAATTCAAAAAAAAAAGAAGACAGTAAGAAAGAAGAAATAAAAAAAATAAATATACATAATAATACTATTAAGGTTTCGGAACCAATTCTTCATAAATTCTTCGATTGGCAACTCATATGCCATTTTCGGGTCATTGATTAATAGCATGCATTCACATGATGCTAAATTCTCTACTTCATTTTCTCCACGTGGCCTGTTTCCATCATTACAAGCCAGTAAGTCCTCTTGATTCATTGTATTAATGCATAAATAGTGTGGATTCTATACTATTACAAGCTTATGGTAGGATGTTTTCTACTTGAATGTTGAGTGAAAAATACCCCAATGAGGAGAGATAGTGAGGCAGCACATGCACCATGTGAGCGAATCTTTGGTGTTCATACATCCAGAATCCACTGTGCTTTGTAGCTAGTTATTGGGCATTGTTCATGTTATTATTGATGTTTCCCTTGGGGGTGAGAGTTAAATTGGTTTTAGGACTATATTTTTATCTCTAGAAAAAACTGATTTCCTCAACTGTGCTTGTATGTTTCTAGGAATGATTCAAGCCTTTGTCCAGGAGTACAAAGGTTTAAGTATGGGGGAGTGATAAACGCTAATATTTACATAGTTTTTCTACTTAATTTTGGGGAATTCTGTAACTCTTTTTACCGTGTCTTTTTCTTTATTGATCATACATTGCATATGCACTGACACAAAGTGAAAATGAGTAAATTATCTCTTTCAACTGTACATGGCTTTGAACTTCAGTGTTTGATTCTTTAACAAAGCCCTTTTTGCTTTTGTTTCAAGTATTTGGGGGAGATAGTCAATGCTGAAGATGAAGCTGAAGGAAGTACAGTTTGTGATTGGAAGAAACTTACTAGGAGAGTGCCACTGGACCTTTTAAGGTTTCGACATTTTATTTATAAGTTACGACATTATGATGTATAAGTCACGAGGTAACTGTGTGAAGTCACGACCTAATCACATGGAAATGCAGCTATACATTTCGGATTAGGTCAGCAGCTTCTATACAACAAAAAGGAGTGCCACCACAAATTTGAGCTTATTCTACAGATTTTGAGAATCAACCTGAAGCCATCCCTTCCTCTCTAAAGCTACTTTCAACTTGTAACACCTTCATTAGCTTACTTCATTTTATATTAGAGACTAACTATGAACCACTCTAAGGCCTTCCAATGCTTAGGGTTAATTAACCAAGTGAAATTTTAAAACTTTGCACGAGTTACTGTTCACTTGGTAAATTCTGAAATTTTGGCCAACTTTGGAAATTCATAACTAATTCTAGACAAATCAAAATTGAGTGGTTCAAGTCTCTAAATGAATCTTATTAGGTTCCCTACAAGGGAAAAATATCAATTTGTTCAATCCCTTGACCAATTAATACAGTTTATTACATGAATAATCACTGTTCATTTGGTCATTTTTCTTTTTCCAGATTATTCTTCCAACTTTGGACCATCATAAATTTTTATACAAAACTCCAAATTGAGTAAACTTGTACTCATTTTAAAGCTTGTCATGAGTACTATTTTTCTGGAAAATATCATAACAATTGGATTTCGTTTTCTTGGTTTAACTGCTACCTCAACTTAATTGTTTGATAAGGGTGTTGGACCCTTTGTACTACTTCAACTTTCCAAATTTTAGACTTGCTATGCATGCTTCCAATCAACATAACTAACTAGAATTTTTAACATAGTACTTATAATTATCCATGCTGAAAGTGTAGGGGTTTATCTTACAATAATTCCAACACTTGGCATAAATAACATTCATAAACTTTTAAACTCATATGCATGCATATCATGGCATTTTGAAGTGAAGTCTTTCACTTTAGGCCTTCATCTCCTTGATTTACCTTTACTTGAGCCTTGACCTAGAAGGTTAATTTTTGGGAGAATGAGATTCATGAAATCTCAATAGCAAATATCTCTAACTATCACATCAACATGCATAATTATTATTGTGCAACAATAACAAGCCATGGGACTTAAACATGCATGACTAACCTTAAGGTCATGAATTTCACACTTTGCCAAGGCATATCATCATCATCAAGCATCAAGCAAGAACTTGCATGTTCATACATCACTTAACATAGCATTAACATGGCAATCACACAATCAACAATTAATGACAATGTAAATGTAAAAGTTAGAGAATTTGCTACCTTATTTGCTTAACTTTCCTTGATCTTTAATGGTTT
>QFDD01008245.1:0-14952 GCA_006871305.1 Vachellia collinsii | reverse complement strand
AAACATCAATTTATCATTTTAATTAACACTGTTTGTTAGATCAACACCCATGGATAGATCAGGCATTCAATATCAAGGAAATTGCATATTTCACTGGCACCTGATGAATCGTGATGCAGATTTCACAAAGTAATGCTCTTATGATCAGTTAAACATATAAATATATATAAATACATATAATTATATATATAGTCGAACCTGTGTTTGGTAGATGCCCTCTAGGCCCTAGGAAAGCCTCCATCTTTTGCTAATTTGCTATGGTGGACTTTGGTAGTTCCCTTTGTTAAATTCTGCTGATTGCCTATTTATTATCTTTATGTTATGTTCACTTTAATGCGCGACAATCTTATGATTACCTAAACGTGTTTCTCAAGTGACTTATTTCTCAATTCTCCTGTCTAAAACTGTTTTGGATATTTTCTATGGAAAATGAGGCGGTTTTGGATTTCTGCTCATTGTTCATCCGTTACAGTTTCAAGCCCGCTTCACACATCAAAGTTGCCTGTTGCAGATTTTTATTCTGTTAGTCAATTTATTGCTACACTACTTTGTATACCTTTTTTTTTTTTTGTTTTCTATGAGGATTGTTCTTTTGTGTGTGTGTGTCAATACTTTTCCCGCCTGCCTAAGGTTCAAAGCTAAAAATTATCCGAATGGTAAAATCATATAAAGGTCCTTGGTCCTTGACCTTCTGGTCTTTGGTGATGCAATTAGATCTGTAATTAAAGTCAAATTCAACTGGCAGACAAAATTTTGTAAAAAGACAATATTGGAGGAGCAGTAAACATGGGAGATAAAAACTTAATTTCACAGAATCCGAGGTAAGTACATGAGAGAGTTTTGTCTCGGCTTGCATGAAATTTGATTTAGGAATTGATTCCCAAACAAGCTCAAATTCGACCCTTTTTGTAGCCTGTTTGAGCACTTGAGCTCTGCTCCCGAAATCGAAATTCTCACAAAATTCTCATGGCAATCTCAGGGCAATGTCGTTACAACCAGTGATATACTGGCGATTGCACAAACAGAAGGCTGCCCATTCTATTACTCTTTCCACTGTTCAACATATCTATGAGATTCTTAATTAGCATCTGATTCAAGAATAACCTCCTTGAATTCAAAATTGCGTGCGAGTCGAAGGCCCTTAATTAAACATTCGCTCCAAAAACACTGCAAATTTCAATGAGTGCGTGAAACCAGCCACCCATCTTCCATTTGTGGCCACGGAGTGCGAGTAAACTAGATCTAAGAGATATTTTGGAGAGAAAGGTACGGAGAATGACACTGTAACTCCAACACTGTTACGGATAACACCCCCACATCTTAATTTACTATTGGACGAAGTTGTTGCCCCATCTACATTAAGTTTCATCACCCATCCCATAGGAGGTGGGTGGCAAGTACAACGTGTTGGTGTAGGAAGCTCATTACAGAAATAATGATCCTGAACTTGTACAAAATTCTTCCATGACCGCAAAATAGCCAAAACAGTTTCTTGTGGCTACAAAAAAGTCAAAGACAGTCTGGTTCCTCCAAGACCAAAGTTTCCATATAGACAGATGCACCCCACGAGACTCCAATTACCATTAACACTCTTACCCTGTTCTCGTTTCATATTCAAAGCAAAACAATCGCATGAAGAAGCAGTAAATCGTTCCACAGTTGCTTAGCATGATCACAATCTCGTAGGATATGCATTACATTCTCTATACCTTTATTACAGCACTAACAAATAGCAGAAGTGGATGACCATTTGCTTCTCCAAGCATTAATAGGAAGCCGGTTATTGAAAGCAATCCACATAAACACTTACACTCTAATAAGTTGTGCACCCCGCCATTTCCAGATGTTTCAATTAGATAATAAGCACTTAAGTGAACCATCATCAGTAGCCTTCCACGACAGCACATCATGCCCAGTTTCAGAAATTGGAGGCAAGATGGTAAGTAGTCAAGAGCTAATTAAGGACTAAATTAAAGATATCACTCTTGTCCCAGATTTTTCCAATTTGGTTTTTGGGCCTTTGGTTTGGGGCCCGATCCAACAGCAGAGTGCAGTGTTGTTAAGGAGACTGGATTTTTTGTTGACTGGCCTACGGTGGGATTGGGATATGATGCCTTCATAGCTGGCACTTGATTAAGAGGGGTCCCCCGGGAAAGTGTTCATTTTTTTTTATTGCTAAGCACATATATTCTTTCAATGGAGGCAATCTCATTCGAGGTAATGTCGGTTACTAAAGATGGATGGATACATATTTTAGTGAAGATTCAAAAAATGTTCATTTTATTTTGTGGCGAATGAAGCTACCATCCTTCATTGGCTGCTGCCACTTCAATTTGCTGTCTTCCTCACCTCATGAATTACACCCTCAACCTTTAAATTATAACATCCACTCTTGCCACTGAGTTCATGTCTCAGATGCTTTCTCTTCTTTCCAATTCCATCCTTAATTAAATCTAACGAGTTCTATTAAAACGTTTAATCGTATGAAAAACAATTATCACAAATATTTTGGCAATGACAACGTAACAAGACCTTTGAAGATTATTTATATCTCCGCTTAATTGTTATCTACTATAATAAATTAGTCATTGATCTCTTGGTCGCCGTTAAGCCTTTAAACCTAAACATAATTTTTCAAAAAGAAAAAAAACTAATTGCAATGCTAAAGATTGTTTTTCGTTTAATATATTACCTCCGTTTATTTAATATAAGAGTTGATTAACTTTTTAAAAGAAATTAAAGAAGCAAATTAACTAATCTATGTATCATTTTCTTAAAATTAATTTGCATAACTTATAAACTGATTTATTATATAATGATATATATAAATATTTTAAAATGTATATTATAATTAAATGATTTATTTATATAAAAAATTAAATAACTTTTATATTAAAGAATTAAAAGTAAAGCAGTAGTTATTGATCTCAAGATCACCTCCTTTTCAATGATCGCCCAGTTGTCGGTGGTGGGCGGTGGTGGGCGTAACTTTAGTGGAGCTCTGGGGGCCGACTGATGCGGAGGAAGTTTTTTGGGTTTTTAAATAAATTATGGGCAATACAATCATTTGCAACAAACCCTAATGCCAAAGTTTTTTAAAAAAATTGGGGAAAAGTCATTCGTTGAAGAATTAATTGTAAAATGAGACCTTCTATATATGTTTAACTGAATTTGCATGTATGCAACCGAGTTTCCACATGTATAACTAAGCAGATTTCATTTTTTTAATTAATTTTCTAATAGGGTATTTTTCCCTAATTTTCTCAAGTTTTTTTCGTTTTTAAATAAATTATGGGCAATATATATATAATCATTTGCAACACATCATTTCGAGGTTTTTGATTTAGGATACGCAGATTTGGGAAGCTCTTTGTGCCATTCTCCCAATATACATGTTTATTTAATGACTATAATGTAAATATAAGAAATGTTATATATATATATATATATATATCATTTATAAAAAAAGAATCCAATCCATTCCAAATAACTCGATCCTTAGTTGTAAAGCACATATATCTTGTCCTTTATTTGCCTCAGCTCCATTGATTAAAAGCAGTAAAAAGATATACGGCGGGCTGAATGGATGACAGGCTTAAAAACTAATTATTAGAGGAGATTACTTTTTTATCCAGACGAAACATATCATTAGGAATAATATTTGTGCTGATAAAGTTACTTAATAATAATGCCATATGCATAAATAACTAGGCAAAATTTAGGAACATTTACTTATATATATCCATTAAAATTGTGTTTTATTGGTATTCCAAAAAAAAGTAACGAATGCTTTTATTATTATTTTTTTATACAGATATCCCATATCTAATGCCATTGAGTTAGATTCTAACATTGCTAAGTCTAATATAAGATATATACACTTTTTATTTTCAGTTTCAAGATGTTATTTCTTCGAATAAAAGAACAATTTTTTAATTTATACATTTTTAAAAAATGACAATTATATATATATATATATTCATTATATCCAGAGAACTTAACCTTTTGGGACTACTTAAAGAGGATAAAAAGGTGCATGGGAAGAGGCGGGCTTCTTAATGGAACCCATTATCCTACGTTACTCAATTTGTGATCGTCGTCTCCCTTGCTTCATCATCATCGTCGTCATCCATGACGAAGTTCATTATTATCTTCACTACTGCAACTTGATCCACCATTTTGTTCATAACATGTTACATTAATTATGTACGTCCACATGCATTATTATCTGAATATCCAATCATCATACATATGAACTGACCTATCCTCAGCAATGGTGATGTATGGTGCGTAGGGTATATGTGGTTTCAGATATTTCTCCTCAACAACTTCTCGATATCCACGCCTGTTGTCTCTCCCTCTATCAACCCACGTTATGAAACTTTCTCATTTTCAATATGCAGATTGATTATATTTACTATATATCAGTCAAAGATTCAACTTTTTTTTTTTTAATTTCTCTTGAAAAGGTAATCAAGGACTGTATATGGAGTACACAGTACAGCTTATTGTTAAGCGTGGAGATATTAAACAAAAATCAGGTTAGGTCGTTCTTGTACTTTGTTTGCAAGAAGTGCTTACAATGAGAATGATGGGGAATGTATTGCAATTTGTTGCAGACTGTGTAACTTGTAAATAAACAGTATAGTTCGTTATTAACTGCCGGTTGCGACTTGGTTACCGACACGAGGATATAAATTGATGAAGATGATGTCTAATTCATTGATAGCATCACGACAGGCTCAATGACCCATACTATGAAGGTACTAGATAGAATTGATAATGGAGAATTTCTTAGACATTCTAAAGGACCACATCATTATGTTCATGCACTGCCCAGTAAGATTACAACATATCATATATTTCCAATCCATGGCTCGGCTTAGCTGGCAGCTCTTCCTTTATGGAGTGCGTATTAGCTGCATCTCAAAGATTGTGCCTTAATTAACTTCTGAATTGAATAATGAATACCATCGAGAGAGAGAGAGAGTTATAAATGGGTTGAGAAAAAGAGTTGTGAGAAAGAATGTTGGAAAAAGAGATGAGACGAACTCTAACAAAAGAGAGAGAGAGAATAAATGGTTAAAATATTTAACAGTCAATATAGATATATGTATAATGATGAAAATAAAAAATGAATTAAAATTTCAAGCATGCATGTACAAAGTATCACTTATATCTTATAAATTAAAACTTTTGTGTGTGTGTGTGTGGGACCCGATACACTCCCATATCCGTTGACACGTAGGATACAGATGTATGATATGAAGTGATTTCATTGATCAATGCATATGAATGATGTGGTAGTCTCAAAATTCCTAAGAATTTCTCACCATGATGTCCTTATCTTTGGTCAATAAGGGGCCGCCATGCATCCCTATAATGTCTGTTTTCTTTTCTTTTTTAGCCTCTTTTTTTTTCTCGCAGATAATGAATGAGATTCGAACAATAATTCACCAACTTTATTATAACACGCCCGCCAGCTGGGAAAAATGGTGATGTGTGATCACTAATATTGCTTATATGTGGCTCTCCATTTACTGCATCATCTTTTTTTGGCAACCAAATGGGGTCCCTTTGAATTACACCACACATACTCACAGTGATTGGGACACAAATATTTAGAGGCCTCTTGTCTTATTCCTTCTTAACCACAACTTTCGTAAATTCTGCATCCATCTATACATACAACTTCCTCGCTTCACTAATTAGTCGATTCACTATGATGAGATGATGCGCCAATGGCTCTGCCTCTTGTGTAGGGCTTGACACTTGCAAAGTCGTAAGTACCCTACCCCACTAATTATTCATTCTCTCCTTTTTTTTCTTTTTTTTCTTTTGTTTTGCTCATCCATGCTTTGCTTTTTGAATAATGTTTCCAGTTCAACTGTGACAGCCAAGGATAAGAACGTGTTTTTCGACTTGTCCTAGTTCAAATTGAAGTCATACCTAAGCCTGTTATTATTTTGCTTGCGAAGCTACTGAAAAATAAATCAATTCTATAGGATCTAGTGTTTGCTTGTAAGTTTTAACCAGTGTAAATCGCTTTGGTCATGGCAATCTTGGCATCTTCATGGAAAATGAACAAGTCAAAGTTAAATAACTTATTTACATTTAAAGGAGAGTTTTCTAGCTAGAAGCTGAAAAAAAAAAAGGACGGAGAGATCGTTAGAAGATTAATTAAGTGCGCATTGATATGGGAACGTGAAAAGATTTAACGTCTAATAACATTGGGCTGAAGAAATGATATTATATGAGTGGAAGGACTTGTGCATTTTATATCTTACGATGTGATGTCAACTTTTAAAATTCAACCAAAAGCATGAATGGACCTTTTGCTATTAAATTTTTTATTAATTATTAATAATTAATGCGCGTACTAAACTGGTCATCATTGATTAGATCGTTCTATTTGCCCGATAACAGTCAGCTAAATCGTTATAATTTATTAACTCGCCTTATGCACGTGTGTACTCTGTGAACTGTACAACCTAATATTCATATTTAATCTTCATTTTGTTTGTCTATGTATAAGCCCTTTTATGAAGCAAAACTCGTTATAGATCCTTCAAGGCATCACAAAAGAAAAGATAAGCTTTTAATTTGTGAGCGAGTCATTTTTCATATCCACCTTATTATACCAGCGATATATATATATGTATATACAGAGTAGCTTTATGAATGGGAGTATGTATCTGAAATTGTGGTGGAAGGAGGGGATTCGGCATGCTAGCGAGATGTATGGGCTATAGCAGACAAGGACACGGAAGTGGGATTATGGCCGAAAATATATTAGCCCAGATATGATTTGAGAGAGGAAAAGGAAAGAAATGATTTAACTTCTTCTCTCTTTCTACTTTACTATATTATTAGTGTTTGTGTGCACATGTGAATTCATAGAAAAGAATTGTAAATATATTTCCAACTATCCATGGCTCACCAGAAAAAAAAAAACAGAGAGATGTTGTTAACATTTTGTACTAAATTTGGATAAATTTATGAATTTCGTTATTTATAAGTCATAGTCAAAGATTTATTATTTAAAATATACGAGGAAACATATGTTAATATTGCAAATTATCCAAGCTAACGTTTTTCAATGAATTAATGAAGGAAAAATTGGGGAAAATTTCCCCATTAGAAAATTAATTAGTAAATGGAATCTGTTTAGTTACATATATGAAAGCTCTGTTGTACGTAACGTAAAAGTTCATATGCATATGCGTGGAATGTCTTATTTTACAATTAATTCTTAAGAGAGATTTTTAACCAATTCTCCCATTAATTAATAATTAATAAGCGTTTCCAGCCAGGCATTAATGTGCCAGCCGCCAAATGGAGCTTCAAAAGCCAACGTACATATCTGCCAACTTGTTACGTGTGTCTATGCCTTTTTTATAATGCATTTACATCTTAATTAACTAGCCGTGAACTTTCTCTTGTAAGGAGGATCTTATCTTGCCTAAAGGTGATGAATGATTTAGACCTCCTTTATGTGTAACTTTGAACTTCTGGTGATATATATATATATATATTTATAGAGAGAGAGAGAAAGAGAGCCAGTGAGCCGATTTGTTAATATACATCGCATGCATGCAAAGTTAAAGAAGTACAGTTGATAGATGGCACGTGGACTCACAAGTCTCAGCATTAAAATTATGCAAGAGGATAATTACAAAGAATGTTACGGATAGTTTTTCGTGACATCCCGTTCAATTTCTTACTCCATTCAAAATACTTTCTAAGCGTTCGGAAATAATTAATTATTTATATATTGATTTCCATGAATTTTTATATTAAAACTGAAAAATTTTGCAGGAGAATATTTTTAGAGTTTTTACTGTTTCCAATAGTCACTATTTGGTCCTAAAATAATATTGTCTCACATCCGACACACACACAATCCTCCACATGTTCTTTACTTTCAAGAAATGTTTGTTGCAGCTGGTTGGGGATTCAGATGTGGTGCAGACTATTAATTAGAGTATTATTCATGCATTTTGTTAGTATTTTTAATGGGAGACTCATTTATCGTTTTCTTAGCTTTTCTTGATATAGTTTCACATTATCATCGCGCGTCCCATAGAAAGAGAAAAAAAAATAGATTCTTCTTATTGTGTTTGTGAAATTGGCTTGTTGGAAATGGGGAATCAAGAGATGAAAGTAAAATAGTTTCACCATCAAGCCATGAGCTCGCGATGGGCAATTAGATTCCTCTTTCTGTTCACAATTAACAGTAAACTTTTGTTCAAACTGGTAAGGTTCCGTTGCACAATTCAATTTATCTCAAAGCAAGCTTTCACATCACAGCCCTGCATCACACACACACAAACTAGACATGTAATCTGAAAATTAAAGTTAAATAAACAAGTTACTTCATCACACTGAGCAACATACAATACAAACAAATATAGTACGTTGTTCAAGAAGCTGGTAGGCAGCTGGTAGCCAAAACTGGTGAGACAGTGAATGTACATAAATTCACATGCGTGGATGGCTATTGCATGGGGGAGTTGGTGACCCAGTGGTAGTGTTGTGAAATATAATAGACACGTAACCTTATGATTGACAGGCCAAGTATCTCTGGTTAGATTTGCCTGTCAGTTCAAACTGGACGATTCATTCATGGTCCGACACGTTTTGAATGTGCATCAGAAACACACGACACCTGTAAAGTGCGTGTCGTACGGTCTCAGGATGATACTAATATGCTGCCCCCACTCCCTCTCGCCATGCATGATTGCTAAGGTTGAAGGATACGACGTTCCCAATAAGACCAGACCAGAGGCAGTGCCAGAGGGATATACAAGGCATTTTCTTCACCCCACCCCATGTTCAGCTTTCGAATTCAAACAATCACCTATAACTAGCTAGAGCTAGGTTTTTTTTTTTGGGTGTTGGTGGTGGCTGGGAATGTGATTGGTCACTTAAATTCATGAAAATTGAGGTTACACACAGTCTGGGTTTCATTACTAAAATCCATAATATGTTTGGCCAAAGCCCCTGATATTATTGCGTGGACCATCTTCTTCAGTTTGTTCTACACACTTTTCTACTTCACCTTTTACCTGTCTAGTTTTCATTGGTAACTACTGAAGTACTATGTTAATCATAATGACTAATGAAGACTGCCCGATGAATAAGCTTCATTCTTCTCCATTAAGTCTCTCTCCATATCAAAATGCACACTTTGGACGCTCATGAATATAAGTTCATGGGCACAAATCAGAGTTATGATGTGGATTATTAATTGGTTCTAATAAGGGTTTGCTCATCAACACCTTTTCAAGTCTTCTTGCGAGCTCAAAATGAATTAACCGATTAGTAATGATGAAAACGAAGATCATTCGTGGATACAACTTACAGAGGGAATGAATGTGACAATTGGAGAAACTCAAAACGGGGGGTGGAGAAGAAGAAGAGGCAAACAGGCAGAATTGATATTCCAAGTCAACGAATATTAATTGTGATCCTTCAGCGTCTGTAATTATATGCACATTAACAAAAGAATGAGAACCCGTAGACAGATTAGGAAACACAATTGTATTGGCTAAGGTCAACTTCTGAAAAAAGATCAATTAAGTGATTCAAGGAACCTCATGCATTATTATGAGAAACCAACTGACAACAAATAATATTATGATCTGAAGTCACAGGAATAGATTATTTGTATACGTATATATATTTATGCGGCAATACAACAAGAATGTGCTGAACATGGATGACATTTCATAAAACGAGAACCTTAAAGATAAATCAAATGAATTAAAAATATTAACAGGGGTTAAATCTAACGAAAAGATTAATCCCTAAAAATCAATATTTAAATTTTTGTTAGTAGATATATTATATTTAGCGCCCGACAGTGTATTGAAACAATATTACCTCTAATATGTATCTGTGTCATATATATATATACACACACACCCTCAGGTGTATTCACAAGATATGGTTTTTGAGATTGTATCTATAAGACACACTTAAAGATGTTATATCACTACATTAATAATATTTTAGACACACACATGTAATGCAATTATTTATATTAATTGTAGGGCTCAAAATAGTCCCTACTTTTTGTTGGAAATGAAAATTAATAGCTCAAGAAAAAGTTTCAATTTCAATATTTTATGAGGATATTCTATTCGAAAGGTGCAGAGGAAAAATCTGGGCAAAGAAGGCAAGCAAATGAGGCGGTGAATATAAGGAAATTCGTGGGGACTGGGGAAGCATGCAATGGACCACAAGTCTATTGACAGGTGTCACGCCAGCTGGCCTCATGATGGCAACCGCACTACCGTTGGTCAACTTCAAAATCCACCTGCACATGCTTTCAGGTGATCCGTAGATTTTGAGCTCCAGCGGTCGGCCTGAGCGTGTAAATAAGTAAATAACGGGAAGTGGGATAAATTCTCTGTAAATAAATTAATTAAAGAATGAGATTTACATAATACAAAATATCATTTATACATTATAGAATATCAATTATATATTGATAAAAAAAAAGAATATCAATTATATAATGTAAAAAGTTGATTGCAAAAAAATTTAATTGTATAAAATTTCTCAAAATCTACAATATGCAAATGTAATTGATTTTCATATTATATAGATTATACTTTTTAATTAATTTGTTGATAGAAGATTCATATCCAATTCTTTTGAAAAAATATTGTGTGGGTGCCACCCTCAAGAAATTTCCAAAAAATTCTCCCGCGCTTCCTTGCACCATCTTATCTCTGTTTCACCCACTTACAATGCAACAAATCACCTCATTTTAATCTAAGCTGGCAGTTCGTTAATTTATGTTAGGAATTTCAGTTCAGATTGTTTCATGAGCTCATCTCCTTGTTAGTTAGGACTTATTTGGATTAATGTTAGTAAAAATAATTTTTGTTCTAACAGACTTTTGTAAATTGAAGATGCATGGAATAAAATCAATGTTCAACAAAACTGAATCGAACCAGCCGGTTTAAACAGTAAATTAGTGACCGTGTCCTTGATTTGGTTCGGTTGAGTAGTTGAACTGAGGATTGATTTAGACCAATCAAACCAGTGTTGAACCAACCAAACAGCTGAATGAGGGGTTTAACTCTTGTTTTAAAAGAAAAAATTATTTAAAAAAATTTAAAAAGTAGAAATACTAAAAATTGGAATTAGAATGGGATGATATGATTCAATAAATTTTTTAAAAAAACATGGTAACAAAACTAGCTTTAAATTTTTTGTTTTATATTTAAACAGATTTTCCCATAAAGACATAAAATAAAATTAATTCATTTTATCCCAATTTTTTTATTACATATATTTAATTGAACTCT
Organism: Vachellia collinsii; assembly: GCA_006871305.1. Classification (NCBI taxonomy): domain Eukaryota; kingdom Viridiplantae; phylum Streptophyta; class Magnoliopsida; order Fabales; family Fabaceae; genus Vachellia; species Vachellia collinsii. Next base: position 3,631 of record QFDD01008245.1, on the reverse strand, counting down.
AACAATTTAAAATATAGGTAAAATAAAATAATATTCTAGGTTTTAGCTATTAATTTTTTAAAATAAAATACATTTTACTAAATTATATTTTTTTAAATTAACTGGTTTGACCCCGGCTTGATCCCGGTCTGAACCATCATCCCTTGAACCACTGTTTCACTCGGTTGAATGACTGGTCCAGTTTTTTGAATCTTAGATAAAATCAATTAGTAATATGTTTTGATAAACGGAAAAAAAAAGATTGCCCTTTATAGAAATTTTAATTTAATGTAAACTTATTTTAGATTATATATTGAAAAGTCTATTTTAAACATTTAGATATGGCTTTACAAAAAAAAAATTAAATATAAAAAAAATTAAAGTTAAAAATAAAAGTCAAACAAATTACCTCATTTAAAGTGACTTTTGATAAAAAAATAAGTAGTCTCCAAAGTGATGGCAAATACTATAACTGTTTTTATCCAGCAGCAGCAAATATGTTTTTTTCTGTCCCAATAACTTTTGAGGCTTTCTTGTGACATTTCAAACACAGCTTTAAAATTAAAATTAGTTGGGGTAAAAATTAATGGTGGAGGATCAGAATTAAGTTTCAACCATAAAATATAATATCTGATAAATTTTAATGATTTATAAGTGCAAGTGAAAAATACTTATCCACAAGTTTGTCACATATTATATCTGATTCATTTGATTGTGATTACGTTACGGTGGGCCAGAATTTTTCTGAACTGCCACATCACAACCTTTCGGCTGTTAAGACCGAAGCACCAGCCCGAACCTAAGAGCTTCGGATATCCCGCGAATCCCGACACCCCTCACCTTAGCTGGATGCCACTGCCACTCTGATTCCCTCAACTTGCTTACATGAACCGAAAAACTGTCCCATCCCACCCCCCTTTGCAATTTGAGATAATTCATCAAATATTTTATCTTATTTCTCAATGAAAAAAAAATTAATTTCATTTCTGTGCCTCTTATTTTTTCTGAAAAAAATGTAAGATGGTATCATACTGCAGATTAAATGTATAATATATTAGCAATGATGTTGAATCTAGTAGAAATAACCAGTTTCTCGTAACTTGACGAATTAAGGTTTAAATTTCCGTTGGAAGAAATACTCAAGTTTAATGTTCGACAGCATCTCAAACATGATTGTAGCAGGGAAAAAAAATACATGTAGTTATATAAAAAAAATGATCTAAAAATGAATCGCAGTTGGTCAGATCAGAGGTGAGGGAATAAAGAATGGAGAATGCCGCTTACAAACACACCAATAAGACGATAGCAATGGAGATGGAGGAAGATAGAAAACTAGTTAGGTGAGCATTACGTTCAGACTTCAGAGTTGAAACTAATCCTAAAATAACAAAGTCATGCGCATATACATGTGGCCAGGCACACGATAGAAAGATGACCAATACACCCCCTTACGTGGTATCTAGTATAGCTACTCCAATAATACAAGAGAACGTTTCAATGTCGAGTATACGTGGTGGCACTATCCCACACTCTCCAATATATTGCTTTCTCATCGGCATCGCCTTCTTATATAGCACTTAAATGCGCCATGTCCCCCACCCCCCACCTCTCTCTCTCTCTATATATATATACATGCATGTGTGTGTATGTGTGTATCCTGCCCTGCAGGCTTGTTCCTTTACTGATAGGTCTGTTTTTAATTTAATTGGGGTCAAGATATGATGTGTCAGTTGACCCAACTCCACGGTAGTTAACATCGGATCACTCTAATCATGGTTCTTCATATTCACTCTCTTGACTTAACGTGGGTTGAGTCCCTTTCATTTGACTTAGCTCTCCGTCAGCTCACCAACACTACGCCATGTTATTATGAATATAGATTATTATCAGACCTAGCTAATTCTATTTGCTACAAATTTTTTGACTTCGAGTCTTGCTCGTTCATATATTTCGTACCCTAATAATAAAATTCACAGATACTGAAGCCAGCTAAGGAACGAAAGCAGAGTACGTGTACCCTAGACAATGGAAGCACCACGCGTCAACGTAAAATAGAGTCGAAGGTCAAAGTCGACAGAGATTATAAACTGATGCTGTGTCCATTGTCGAATGGTAGCTTCCATCTTGGTTTGCGTCACACCTGACTCCTCCTCCGTTAATTTTTGTTTACCATCCACCATATAAATCATGCTCCCGTCCAAAAACAGCTCAGTCATATCCGCTAACTGCCATTGTTTTTTTTTTTTTTTCCATACTACTGCTTACACTGTGTACAATTTCACAAATATGTATATCTGTTTTTTAAAAAAATTATGTTCATACCATTCTTTTGCATTGCATAGAGAAAAATATCCATCCACATTTAAATAAATATATCCTGATAGATTTTGTTTGTTAAACTATAATCTATTATGTTATGTGTTTATTTGGATTAATAGTGAAAATTACTTCTCAACATAATTTACAGTCTACAAAGTAAATATGTGAGAGAAGTTTTATTTCAATTTACGTAAATGTATTTCTCTAACATTCACACAAAGATGCCTAATAATATAATTAGCGAACTCTACTCAAGAATATGTGATTCCATAAATAACCTTGCATCGAAAAGCCTAACCATGGGGATTGGATATATTCCCCATAACGTGGTAAACCAGTACTTAAATTTTGGTAGAAAAGTATACACATTTATTATTCGATAATATTTTGAATATGATTGTTTTTAATAAAAATATATATGTATTTTTAAAAAAAGGCTAGCGACAATTTGCAGATTTCTTAAATCACTTGATCATCAAGGAAGCTTATTAATAATACGTTATTACTTATTATTCCCCCCACGTGCGCGTTATTTTGTACAGATAAATCTACAATATTTATGGCCTTGCGGATTTCTTTGCATAGTTTTGGATGTTATACGGGACATAAATTTAGATCGAAATCTCATTTTTTTTTTGGCAAAACAGACAAGGATAATGTAACTGTGGGAGAATGTAAACAAAAAAAAAAAATCTGAAAATTGCAAAATCTCTAACCAGATTTGTTTCCTATTATTGATAAGGTGTTAATCACTTTTGATAAACAATTCACAATTCATTTTGTAAGCAATACCTGATTTGACATTTTACAATTTCCAAGTTTTTTTAATCAAGAAGTTATAGGGTTTGTTTGAATTAGCGGTTACATAAGTAAATTTTTGTTAAAATAATTTTTTGTTAAAATGACTCTTAGAAAATGAATTTATGGTAGAAGCTAGGATTGAAAGGAATATAAATGATCTTTTGTGAAAAGTGAATTTTGATGGAAAATAATTTAAAAGGATATGAATCTCATTAAATGATACGTGTATATATATATCTATATATATTTCATTTATATTGTGATAACTTTCGGATAAAAAATAAAATGATAAAAATAGTTAATATGTTATTAAAAAAATTGAAAATACTAATAAAAGATAATTAACGATATATAAAAAGAAATATTAAAATTAAAGTTATGAAAATAATAAAGTAGAACCATTAATTCCTCATTTAATCTCTCACCTTTAATCTTTTTTATAATAATGATAAAAAGATATTATGAGAAAAATATTTCTAAGATTGAGAAAGCCAATATTGGGCTCATTTGGATTAACGCAATTAATGTAAAC
>QFDD01008244.1:0-10822 GCA_006871305.1 Vachellia collinsii | reverse complement strand
ATTTTAATCATGGAGTACAGTTTTAATTTTAATTCGATTTCAATGCCAAGTTCAAAGTCTTTTTATTTTTTTCCCTTTAAAGCAAATAAATTATTTCAGTGGAAGCGCGAGGAATCAACCTCTTAATGCTAAACCCATTTCTATTGGTCCACACAGGCATCTCTACATGTATCGGAGATAATTAATTGTAAAGTATGGTTTTTGACGCTACTGGACATCGCTCATCCGTTGGAAAAAATTGCAACTCCGTCTTGTCACATTATTGGAAAAAACTACGTCTAATTCCATTTCAATAAAGTTTGTTCATGATTACCAGCACGGATCTTTCTCAACAGACTCCATTTTATTCAATTTCTTTTTGCGGGACCGTTGTATTTTTTTTTTTGGGTATATAGTGGATTGATTTATATAAGGGAGGTTGATTTATTTTGCTCTTAAATTTATTTGACTATTTTAAATTCAGGTAGCAATGAAAAAGAGGAAGATATATTTTATTAGAATATAATATTCAATTAATTATTTTTTTCCTTCAAAATAATTACTACCATAAATCTTCACTCAAAAATATTGACCTACACAGGATTTTTGATGTAATTTTCTCTTGAAAAAAAACCAACCGAATTGACTGGTGAAAATAGGAAAAGTCGATAGGTTTATCTGAGCATATGACTGGTTTAGTTACTTGATTTTCTTAATACAATTTCTCCGTAGAGTATTAGAGAAATTATTAGGTGTAATATCTACATTATGTCATTTATTCACTTTCCAATCAAAATACTCCAACCATCTTTAGTGGGTTCCACTATGCTTCAAAAATTGGAACCTACCGAGTGTGCACAATAATTTCTCTACATTATCTATTATCTAATATACTTATTTGATGTTAAAGATAATTAATTTATAATTAATAAAGAAACTATTTAAATTAATTATTCATAATAAGAGTGTGAACTCTCTAATTAAAATAACTTGAATAAAAAATTATAGATTTAAAAGATAAAATAAATTATATTAAAAATAGATTTAAAAGATAAAATAAATGATATTAGGGATATATTTAATTAAAAGATAAAATAAATCATATTAGGTATCTCTCTCTCTCTCTCTCCCCTTTTCTTTTGTTTTCGAATTCCACAGATAGTACCCTTACGCCAAGAGCCGGCCCAAATCCAATTTCGAACAGCCCATTTTCTCCGAGGCCTGACCATCGCTCACAATTAACCTCCGTCGTCCTCCGTAGTCCCCGGTGAGCGAGATTCATAATTGATAAATCAACAGATAACAGTGACTTCAGAGAATCAGAGAACTCCATCGCCGTCGTTCACTGCTGGTTCGTGCTTCCTCAGTCCGTCCCTCGTGTAGCTCAGCGAACTCCATCAATTTGCAGAAAACCACAGACTTCAGAGACTAGAGCTCTCCCCCTCTTCGTGTGGCCTCTTCCTGGTAGGCTTTCCCTTCACAATTCCTTTCTGAAGCTAATATGATTGCTGGCCCGATGAGGATGAGATCGGAGATCCTTTATTTCGTCTCCTCTCTATGTGTGAAACACATTTAGCTCAACTGCTTCTGAATTTCACAATCAAAAAACAGGAATCTTTATTATCATTCATTCCTTGCATTTAAATACTTCATTAATCATGGGACTGAAATATGTCTGTGAACTGGTCTTCGTGTGGCTTCTTTAAGAAGTAAAAGGAACCTGATGTAAACTGGTATTGGCTGGGGATAAATAATGATTTCCTTGTATTATATAATCTTAATTTTTAAATTATATTATTTTAATTGAACCACTGCCTCTTACAGTTCATAGACTGGTCTGGTTTTCAGCACATGGTTGATATCGTGAGATTAAACTGACGGTGAAAGATCTTTGTGCGTGTTTGGCCGATTTCCCCCTCATTTGTTTTGGATTATGTTCTGTTATTTACAATGGATGCCTCCTTCGGTTATTTTTCCTATGTTTGAATTCTATTGGATGCTTGTTTTTTGTTTTCCTGAGTTTGGTGAAGTATAGGCAAGTTTTGGATTGTCTTTCCATATTAATATAATTGGCCTTCTCTTTCTTGTGCGTTGGCCTTGCAGCATTCATCCATTTACCTTGTGCTTTGGCTTCATGCTGTGTGCCATCCCTTTAGAGTAGTTATATTCTATGTATTCCTTCACAGTTCTTCACATAGATTGTGTGAATTTATTTATGTTTAGCATATAATAGTTGACTTTAATTATGACTCATCGGTCGACCTGTCTGGTTTTCATGATAATGAGTTGATTGCTCATCAATTATTCCAGATAGATACTTCTTAATAAATCATTCCCACATTATTTTCACCTATGGAGTCTGGAGCCCCATCTGTTTTTGTCCAACCTACTTGGTCCATAATGTTAATGTCAAGTTTGGGAAATTTATTTGACTTAGCAGTTAAAATGAAGAAGAACAGGGCCCCGATTCCTGAATCTGGCAAAATCCAATTTGAGGAGAGTGATACAGAACAATCTTCTTCCAGTTCCTCAGAAGATGTGGGTAACTCCAAATAATTTAAAATTATGAAAACTATTATCAAACTGACTTTTATAGACGCTGCTGTTTTGATGATATAGGAGGAGGAGATAAAGCAGGAGCTGGCTGATGCAACATTTGAGGAATTGTTGAAAGCACGAGCAAATGGGTCACATACAATTTATCAAAAGACTAATGTGGAGAAAAAGTCCAAGAGACCCAACAAGAATAGGTATTGTAACAGATTAGCAATGTGTTCTTTATTTCTGTTGTCAGAAGCCCTTCAAACAACTAATTTATGTGTTTCACTAGGCCAATGGAGGTCAGTTGCAAGAAGCCAGTTCCTATTCTCAGAGATGTTGTACAAGCTCCTAAGAAAGTAAGTTCATCTATCAATCCACGTGGCGCAAAGAACTGGCTCTGTAGTATTCCAAGTTCTATACTTCTATTGATATTATTCTGTTTTATACTTCTAGCAAAGAATCGGCTTTTCAGTTTTCTTAACTATCAAATCTATGTTTCTAGCTCTTATTTTTCTTCTTTTAGCTCTTGTACTCATTAGAAGTTTGCAACGTTAGTTGCAGACTCTTGTAAAAGAGGATGACTTATTGCACCTTGTTGCTTCTTGTTTCCTATGCAAGCAAACACACACTTTACTCAGTCAAACTTATTTGGTTCTCCAGCATTCATTCTTATAACTTTAAGATATAAGGCATAAGCTACTTGAGATGTCTTTTTGGAAGCCTTTTTAAGTAAACACACAGTAGTCTTCAAATTTGGGATTGTGCAATATGATACTTTCAACTGGTTTTGTATGATTATTATCTTTCTATGCTATCTATCAAGTTTCTTATTGTATTATTAATGCTTTCAACTGTGTTCAGGTTGCTCGAGATCCTAGATTTGAATCTCTATGTGGTAGACTCGACACTGATGGGTAGGTTCATCTCTTGGTGTTTGCTAATGGGTTTTTCCATCTTTATTCTGTTGTCTTGTACACTTCTGTTGATAGCCATTTACTTTTGTGATGTCACATGGGTAACATTCATCTGAAGAGTTTTGGCTAGAATTTCCCGTTTAAGTTTTGTCTTACATTCTTTCCTGATAATGGTTTCTGTATTCGTATGGAGATTCTGAGTGTATTTGACCTAGGATTACCGTCATGATACATACATGCTACTGAGTTCAATATTCTTTTTGTTTTGTCGGGTTTCACTATTGTTATGAATCTGACTTTAATATTCATGCTGCTTTGTCTGGCTGTATATTATTCGTAGAGGTTTCTTGCTACCTTCAAATGTATATGAATTGTGCACCTAATATTGTTTGGTCTTTCTAGTTGGAAGGAAATGATGGACTGTTTTCAGGGTTGAACCTTTTCCTTAGTTTTTTGGGGACAATTTGTTTCAAGTCTTATCTATGGCAATTGGATGATTGTCTCTCTATAGTCTGTGGGAGTTGATCAAGTTTATGTACAATTAACAAGCATTACCTAGCAGTTTATTTCCTGTTATTGATGTTTTGAGTTCAGCTATCTTACTGTTTTCTCGTCTACCTTTCTAGATTTTATATGAAATCATTGTTAATATTACACATTAGTTGGATGTGTAAGGCTCTGTAGAAAACATTTTAGTTACTAGCTGATGCAAATCTTGGGTGGTTTTCCCCTTTTTCCCTGAACAGGGGATTTTAGATATGTGGGAATTAACTTTTGTCAGAGACCTTACATGTGTGTCCTTTTGAATTTTAGAATTATTTTCACTAAATAAATAATATGCATTTTTGGACTTACAGGTTTAGGAAACGATATAATTTTTTATTTGAAGGTGAACTGCCTGCTGAAAAACAGGTATTCTTCCTGAATGTTAATGTCTGATTGTCTTTAGTTTATTCCATGACTTTGATAATTTATTCCGTATTATCTTTCTGAGCATAACAGGCTTTACTCAAGGCTTTGAAGAAATCTAAAGATCCAAATAAGGTCAATGAAATAGAGGAACGGATATCTTGGATTGTAAGTATTTGTCTATTGGCTGTAGTAGACTTTGCCAAATTCGAACTACTACTTCCAATTTTGTGATCACTATTTTAGAAGTTTGTCTTCTCTCTACGCTTATATGACACTCATGTGCTTGATCAAATTTATATATTCTTTTCCAGGACAAACTGTTGAAGTCCAATGCAGACAAGAGACCTGATGCAGAGATATTGACAAAACACAAGAAGAAAGAGAGAGAAGCGGCAAAGCAGGGCAAGCGTCCCTTTTATCTCAAGAAATGTAATGTCTAGTTCTTTGTTGTTCATAAGACCAATCATGCATCTAATTTATGGAGTTTATGCAGCTTTGTTAGGTAGATTATTAACATCTTGTCATTAATTAATTGATGATAGTGAGTAATTCTTTTCACTTTTTTGCATTCTGTAGTACATTAACTGTTCTTGTAGCATATACTGCTTTGGCAGTAATGATGAGGCATTAGAGAAGTTGTTGGTGATTGGGTATTTGCCTTTCTGAGTTTGTAAGGTGTCAAAAGCAGTAGTAGTGCTTATCTGTTGAAGAACATTATTTAAATCTGCAGTAGTTGTTTAATGCTCCAGGGGATGGGTACTTTATATATGTTGTCTGATTCTAGTCAATTTAGATCGTTTTCACATCTAATTAGATTAATTGGAAATCGAAAATTCATATTTTTAGATGTAGTGCACGAGGTGCCTTACAAATGCAGGCAGAAGCTTATAATACAGAAATAAATATATAAAAGCTGACTTGTTCTTGTTACTTGCACAGCTGAAATCCGGAACCAAAGGCTTGTTGAAAAATATGAGGTTCTCAAGGTATGCATTTGCCTGGATCTTCAGGAAGTTTTTGTTTGTTTGCGTTGTCCCTCAACCTTTGGGACGACGTTTACCAGCCCTTAAATTATCATGTCATATAATGATCTTACTAACTTTGATATTTTTGCTTCATTATCAGTCTTCTGGCAAACTTGAAGCATTCATTGAGAAAAGGAGGAAGAGGAATGCTGCAAAGGATCATAAATACATGCCATATCGTAGACCCAGTGAAAACGTGTAATGAGGCTGTTAGCTCTGACTCTGAGGATCTTTTGCATGTTTCAGGTGCATGAATTTCGTCTGCCACCTTATGATTGTGAACCTGTTGAGGGTTATCACCTGGAGATGTATTGGATGAGAGAGTTTTGTCCATTACAAAGACCCTAACCATCCATCTTCAATGTTATCTTTTGAGAAAGTCTTCAGTACTGGTTTGGTAATTGGTATTATTAGTTCCTTGGTGACTTATGATACCGTACACTGGTGACTGGTTTTAACAGTGTGTATAACTGTCTTCCTTTTAGAAACCTTCAAGTTAGAAGCATAGGTCATTATTTTCAATGGTTTGGCTGTATTTGTTGCTTGGGTAGCCTGAGATGCCAAATATTTTGTAGAAATTTGAAACTCTTGCATTTATTAGTTGGGTTTTAAATCGTGATTAAATATTTATGATTCAAAGAAAATAATTTTTATAATAGATTAATAATTTTACTGCAAAAACAATACAATTGACAACCACTTTTTTCAGAACTCAAACTTGTTAAAATAATTGAATCTTAATGGTGCTGTACTTTCTTGATAATGCAATTTACTATACTTCAATAGATATTCAGCACATCAATAATGCAATGGAGAACCACTTTTATCAAATTTTAAGCTTATTAAAATGAATAAATTATTGATTTATACTTCTATAACACGATTTACTATATATCCTATCCTTCGTTGCCCCGACCACCATAACCTTCGCTCTCACAACTACAGCCACGGTTGTTTCCTCCACCTCCAGAAACTGCTGCCGGCTCAAAGAAAGACTCAGGTCGTAGAATGTAGCACAAGGATCATAGAATATGCACTGCACTCGAACGTAAGACAACAACAGGTAATTAATGTACAGTTGGTTGGTAGGGTTAGGATAAATGGGTTACTGTAGCACCATGGCTTGTTCCCTCGTCAAAGAGTACTGCAGCTGCCACTAACTAAACAAATACACAGAAATCTTTTTCGCTTCACGCCATTGCCGCGTGTCTCTATTTATGTTACTTGCACCTACAACGAGGGACCATCAGCTTCACTCCACACCACTCTCCACATCATACGTGATTAGGTCTAGCGAAACACTACTACTTCTACTACAAGTATTATCCTTGGTGTTGTTATTTTTAAATATACTTTTAACTAAAACGTCTCTCATTTAATAACTTCTTAAACATTATTTTTGGTCTTCCTCTCTGTTTCTCTTCAAATGAATCCAAGGAGTTTGACTTATCATATAAAAACATGTATTGTTTCGCTAAGAAAATCATTTTGTAGACCTGTTCATTATGGTTTTAGAAAAACCACTACCCCACCACCACCTCCACCATAACCTCCAACGCCACCTCTGCCATAACCTCCACCGCCACCATACCTTTGACCTAGGACGGTATCCATTTCCACCTTCATATCCTCTCCCTCCATCTCCCCCTTCATATCCACCCTGGCAACCACCACCATTATAACTGTCACCCCTACGGCCACTGCCATGATTGTATCCTCCGCCGAACCAATCAAAGAAGGGATCAGGCAAAGCCCCAGAAGAATCACAGAAATGAACTTGCTCTCCATGACACAAAGCTGATAAACCTATAGCTGTCTGAGCTCTGACGACCTCGTACACACAATAAAAATCAGTTCTGATGAGGCTGCCTTTTCCTTGATGCACGCATAAGCTTAAATATGACCCAGTGCACAAGAACTATCGAATATTCACCTAAGAGATAAGAACAAATAATGTCCAGTTGTTAGGAGGGTTAGGAGAAAAGGTTATTGCACTGTTATTACAAATGGGCCCTCCTCAAGGAGTACCTACATGATATGGCATCCACATTTTATTTCCTTCACATAATATATATTCACGCCATTGCCGTGTGGGTCGATGTATTTATGTTTCTGTAAGTTCTCGTACCCACCTTCACTACGGCTTTCAGAATGGCAAAACCTTCTTCTGTTCTTCGTAATAATTAAGTTATACTCACGCCGGTCCCATATTATATATACATGCACATTCATATGTGTATATATATATAGAGATCAGTTGGGTATTTAACAAACGTTTATAAAGATACTTATATATAGTTTATCAACAAAACTCTTACATCACCAGCAGTATTTCAATTGATAATATTTTGAATCATAAGCTAACTTCTTACCAATTATGTAAAACCTTTAATAGCCTCCATTTAGATTTTTCTTTCCATTCAAACAAAGGTTTTAAGTTGTGGTTCTTTTGCCTTTACAATCTTCTTGGATCCCAATTTCAACAAACAAGCCAAGTGGCTCTCATCATGTTGCCCAAGCAACTTTCTATTTCATCCTATTCTTTACAATATGTTTCAAACTAATTCATATGTACCAATAAAAATTGTTAGAATCATTAAATTTGTTATAAAATTTAAGTGGTTTCTAATATTATTTTTATTAACTATATTAAACTCCGATAATTCAATATCATATTAATTTCTGTTGTCTCTTGCCACTCATATTAGATACAGGCATATATATAATTAAAAATACCTTAGTAGCGTTCCATCGAACTGTATCACTTTTTACCATCCCACCCTTGCTCTCCTTGGCCAAACCTCAACTTCTCTTTACGGTATGCTAGTAACAAATATGAAAGACCCAAAAAAAATAATAATTAAATTTTAGATTTAGAATTAAAATAAAACCTCAACTACTTTTTACCGCACGCTAGTAACAAAGGGAATATGCATCGCAGCACAAAAAAAAATATTTTATTTGATGAAATGTATGAACTCAGAGTTTAAGCATAGAAAAAGGTTTAATACTAAAGTTTCATACCATTAGTCTTGGTACATCAAAAGACAAAATCATCAATGTTTTTATTAAATTATAGAATTTCATGTTTTAAAAAGAATAAAACTTAAAACGATAAAAAATTTAAAGAAGTAAATATGATGGGAAAGAAAAGGCTGGGTCCTTTTTATAATTTTTGGGGGTCCATTTCTCTTGGTGATGATAAGGTCCATTTAAGTGCAAACGCACGGTGAATTATGACAGTGACGCAAGAGTTACCTAGTTGGCTAGTTTACAGGTGTCAAGATGTTGATTGTTGTAAATTTGCCTTTGAACAGCTGTCAGAGCCTGGAAAGTCTTCGGCATCTTCTTTCTATTGTGAATATTATACTAATATTAGGAATATTGCATGAATATTCATAATGCCTTCAAAGGAGAATTTTATAATTTAATTTCATATTTAATCGCATTATATCTTACTACTCTTGCATGGATAGTAGTCTACTATCTATCTAACGTTTTTTTTTTGGCCAAATGTATCTAATCTAATATTTATTCCAAATCTAACCTTGAAATGTTCACTACAAACGATGTAGATTAATTTTCCCTATTTACGCAATTATAACTCTTGAAATAGTTTTTAAGGTACGTGGCCTATTAACGGACCACATATGAAATGCTTGAAACCTTCGATTGAATAGTGAGGGTTCTCCTCAATTTCTCTTTTGTTCTCGTCACATCTTGCTTATATTTCTTCTTTTAATTAATTTTATAACATTTCCACTTTTTTAACATATTCTTTTGTCATTCATAGCAACTTGATTTACCAATACATTAAATAAATCCACAATTGTTTATCTTTTTAATAATTCATTTATAAAGTTATTCTACAGCGATATATCATCATCATTAACATCAACTTTTGATATAAATCCATAATTAAAATTGCTTTTTGGTCAAAAGTGAATTCAAACAAGATGGATGGAGAAGAGACAACAAATCGCTTCACCATAGAGTTATAAGAGTTCATTCATTTAAATTAAGACAGAACTCTTATAACATACTTAGTACGTAAATCATATAGAAAAATTAGTTTTTATCGTTAATTCAAATTATGATCCCTTATATTCCATCATCTAAAAGGCAATGAGCCAGTGGTGCAGGGGCATGTCATGTGTTGTTGTTTTCATTAGGTGTTAGCCACCGAATGCCCTGGCTTCTTAAAAGTCTTCCAAGACTCTGATCTAATCTCCCATGTGCAATATTGTACCTCCTTGCTTCCTATTATATATAGTATAAATAAAATGTTTGTTAATAATTATCCTGTAAACTATAAATTACATTGAAAAAGTAGTTTCTACCGTCAATAAAAAATTACCTTCCTAATCCTAAGTATAACACCTTCGTCTATCATCACAAACCAAGTTTTATATTTAGGACATTATGAGTAAAAAAAGAATAATATACGGTTAAATTATAATTAATTTAATTATGGGTAACACATAATTAAATTAATTATGTGTGTTTTTTTGCACAAAAAATATGTATTTTATTAATAGAGGTAATTATGTTTGAAACATTAGAGATGTAAAAGCTTGTCTTAATTAAAATTGTTTTTTGGCCAAAGGTGAGTTCAAACAAGATGGATGGAAAAGAGACAAAAAGTCGTTTCACCATAAAGTTAAAAGAGTACGTCTATGTAAATTGAGACAAAATTCCTCTAATATACTTACTATGTAAATCATATAGAAAAGATAGATTTCACTGTTAATTAAAACTATGGTCCCTTAGATTCCATCATCTAAAATGTAATGAGCCAGTGGTGTAGTTGCATGTCATGTGTTGTCGTTTTCATTAGGTGTTAGCCAACAAATGCATGGGCTTCTTAAAAGTCTTCCAAGACTTTGATCTAATCTCCCATGTGCAATACCGTACCTACTTGTTTCCTATTCTATATAGTATAATATTTATGTAAGTTGAAATAAAATTTTTATTATACAATTATCCGTAAATCGTAAATTACATTAGAAAAGTACATTCTACCGTCAATAAAAAATTACCTTCCTAATCCTAAGTATAACACGTTCGTCTATCATTACAAACTAGTTTTATATTTAGGACATTATGAGTAAAAAAAGAATAATATACGGTTAAATTATAATTAATTTAATTATGGGCAATTATTTCATTTAATTATGGGTAACACATAATTAAATTAATTATGTGTGTTTTTTGCACAAAAAATATGTATTTTATTAATAGAGGTAATTATGTTCGAAACATTATCGAATATTAAATGTAAAAGCTTATCTTAATGAAAATTCAAATCCTAATTGGCTTTGTTGTTAAGGATAAATTTCTTTTGTTAGATCTAATATGATTGTAAGTTTGTACTTTTTTAAAGTGACACAGAGAGTCCTTGGATCCAGTGGCGCTATATCTGGTTCAATCCTCATCCAAATTAAAAAAAAA
>QFDD01008243.1:0-10165 GCA_006871305.1 Vachellia collinsii | reverse complement strand
CAAAATTCAAATATTATAAATATTTCAAAATTAAGTTATATTAATAATTTTCGAAAATATTTTAATTCATTATAATTCTTCATAAATATGTTTTATTTTGTATAGGTTTTTAAACTCGTCCATTTAAAAAAAGAAAATCGGCTACATGGATTTAAAGAGTTTAAAGCAATAAAACAAATACCTGGCTTTCATTGTAACTTCCCTCCCAATCCCTCCCTCCAAACTATCAATTTCAAGCCTAAGTTTTCCGTAATTTGATCATACACAATCAAGAATTAAGGCTGAATTCTTATAACTTAAAATAATTTAATTCTTTAATAATAATTAATTATAAATAAATTAAATTACATTATTGTTTGTGCGAATTTCGGATGAAACTCTTTCGGAGGAGGGTTCAAGGACCCGACAGTACAGGTTCCAGGTTAGAATGCAGTTTTCGACGTAAGGATGAATATTCAGTCAAAAATGGCCTAGACGATAAACGTTTACTGATAGTCTAAGATAATCTACAGCAATCGGATCTAGGAGAGGAAGTCAGAAGGTAGAGATTAGAAAGCGAGCTGGAGTATGAGGATGTTCAGTTCTCCCCCACTTCGTTACAAATTAGTGAAAATAAATAGATTATCCCGTAGTCTGCTAGCCGTTGAGTGGTTACGGCGTTACTCCTGGAATCCCGGTTGCGTTAATGCTAAATCCGTGGATCGTAACGGTCTGATCCTACATCTGTGGAGGCGTAGAAGAAGGATGAACGTTGGCGTCGTTGGGTGGACGGTTGCTGACGCTGGTCGCAGAAATCTTGGCAAGTCTTGGTCGCATGGACAGTCGTTGGGCCGTATCCTGGGCTGTCGCTGGCAATTGGGCCGTCGTGAGCAATTTGGGCTGGCTGAGCCCAAAGTCATTTTTTGGGCATACAATTATCAATTCAGATATACACACATTATTCAGTATTTATAATAATGAATTTGAAATAGTCTTTTGCTATACAATCATCTATAATTTACATGTATATGGAAGGAATTCTAAAGTTAGTTAGCTGGTGTTCCTTAGTTCACAAGTAAGATCTCAATGAAAGTCTAGCACATCATAAATATAAATATTTATCAATATATCACTAAAAAGTACTGTATAGTGACTCTAATAACCACTATAACTTACAACCCTATCAGTTACATAGGTCATAATTTTTTTTGTACTGACATTTAAAATCTATTTGAGATTCTAGTATGAGAGGATAATATATATATATATATATATATTACAAAAAAGAGTACTGGGAATTAATAATATACATTGATATACATATCAGAAAGGCCAAAGGGAAGAAAGTGGGTTAAAAAAGAAAAGAAAAGAAAGGAAGACACACATAACTGAAAATTAGCTTTTAACCATTAAAACTATAGTTTGATAGTGAAAACTATAATTTTTTAAAAAGCTATTCTTTTTCAATTTTTTAGAAGTTATTTTTTAAAATCTATTCTATAAAATCACTTTTACGTAAATTGAGATAAAAATTATTATCCAAAAGTTAATTCAAACCGAGTCGAGACCCACATATGTATTTGAATTTGAAGGTGGTTGGTACATGACATGCAAAATGAGATGTAAAAAGAAAAGGAGAGTACTTACTTTTCAACGTGATGTGCGGGTGTGGCACTTTTTGGAATGATGCATGGACTGAGAGGAGAGAGAACTTACATGGGAGAGATGCTACGGTTCGGGCCCCATCATTGAAGTAATATATATATATATATATATATTTTAAAAAATCAATAGTAAAAATAATACTATAATTTGTTTATCATTATATTATTTTTCAGAAAAATATTTTTTAGCACTTCTTGTAATCCATTTTCATATATTTAATTTACAGATCTTATGCCATAATTTAACTCTACAAACACTAAAAAATTTAGTATGTTAAGTTAAATAATTATTCATTGTATTTGTAAATTAAAACTACATCAATAACTCCAACCAAATTAAAATTTTTTAGTATTTTCCGTGATATTAAGGAATTTAAAATGTTGATTCAGATCATAGAGGAGCGGAACAATGATTTTATGCATGATATCCCGTGCAATTTAAATTTAAATGGATTTTTAAAAGTTGAGTCCCACACGTTAAATCTACACCTAATTTAATATAGAATATTGGAACGAGGGAAATAATTAAATAATAATAGATGATAAGATAAGAACTTTTGGCAAAAAAAACAAAGATATTTTTTTACGATACTTAAAAGTATACATTTGTTTATATCAAGTTTCAATAAGTTTAAAAAGTAAACTTTTCATCCTTTTGTATTAACTTCTTTAATTTAATTTAATGGAAAATATTGATTCAATGAATTTAAATAGTGATTATGTAATTAAAATTTGATAAAATAGAATTAAATCTTAAAATATAAAATAATTATCAAGTAATTAATTTTAAGCACATTTTATCAATATTATATAGTAGAATCATCATTTAAATCAAGCGAGTCAACATTTTCCCTTAAAAGAAATTTATGATGTTAAAGTAAAATAATTAAAAGTGTACATTTTAAATTTAATGGACCAAAACGAAAATTAATACAAAATTAAAATATGAAATGTACACTTTAATCAACATATTATCTTTTTGTTTTTTGTTCTTACTCGTTATAGTAAGTTTTTTTTTAAATATAATTTTTTTTAAAAAAAGCAACCATCCAAACAGATTTTTTTTTAATTTTAAAACAGTTTGAAAAATAAGAAAACAGAAAACACAAGCCGACAGCCCCTTATTTCTTAATTCTGGGTGTTTTTTTTTAAACCCTCACACGCATCCACGTACTCTATTCTGTTTATCAAGTGTTAAAAAAAAAAAAGAAAATTAAAAATAATAACCTACAAATTATATTAAAAAAATAATTTTTACTGTTAATATAAATTTGATACTTCTTTTCCTAAGGTTTGATCATGTTCCCATTTGTTAAACTTTAAAATATAAAAGAGGTCCATGTAACTTGCATAGGGGACTTTATAGATTTTGGTCTAATAAAAAAATCATAACAAGTTGCATTAACAATAAATAATATTTTAATTTTTTTTGAAATTAATGCCAAATTATATATATATATTTGTATTTTATAATGATTAAAATTCCTCAATTCCAACGACGTGTCGCGCCAGGCAATCGTGAATTTGTGATTTGTTTGACTCTCGGTTGCAAAACCGCTTGATGAGCCGTTGACCTCATCAACCGTTCTTCCGTTCTCTTCATTCGCCTTTCCCAATCACCAAATAAATTCAATAAAAAAACAAAAATAACGTGCTAAGCTGAAATCTTCTGAAGAAGATGTTTGTTAATTTATACTGAAAGGACGAATATCCCTAACCCTCTCAAGGGGGACAAATGTAGAAAGCAAGGGCATTATGGTCATTTAACGAATCGTTCAGGTACCTACCTTCAGGCACACGTCCTCCCCCTCTCTTATCTCTTCACTAACTATCGTTTTGAGCTCTCTAGAATCACTGGCAACTGGGGTACTCCTTTCCCAAATTCTATTAGGTACTGAATTCTTCTTCTTCTTTTTCTGAGCTGCCTCTGCCTTCTTCTCGCTTTAAGGTAATTCGGAAAATTGGATGTTTGTAGGTAATTGGATGATATCTGTTTTTTCAGTGTGTTTTGCTGTTTTACTTTGGCTTTGGGACTTGTATACACGCACACACACAGAGGAGAAATGGGTGTGTCTTCAATTGACCACTTAATATTTGAATAGAGATTGAACCTCGGTTATGGTTTTTATAAGTTATCTTTAGGGACTGTGGTGACCATGTTTACTTCTGAAGTTGATCATGTTCATTGTTCTGCAAAAGCTGGACGCGGTTATGTTTATTTTGTGAAGTTGATGTTCATGGTTTTTACAGTTATATTTGGGGAATAATCACGTTTTTATAGTCTTTGGGTCATCCTTGTATGCTTCTAAACTTGTTCGTGGTTCTGGTCTTTCTGTAAATTGGACACAGAATGAGATGAAACTTCTATGATGTTTAACTTCTGTTCCTCTTCTGTTTCTTGCAGTGGCTATCTAGGTCATAGTTCCTTTGGTCCATTTATTTTCCTTGAAGATATGATTGTCTCCGCTCTTCTTACTTCTGTTGGGATAAACACAGCTCTGTGTGTGTTATTCTTCACATTGTACTCTATATTGAGAAAGCAACCCTGTAATTATGAAGTTTATGTGCCACGCTTACTAGCCGAAGGAACCTCTAGGCGGAGAAGTCACTTCAACTTAGAAAGACTGGTTCCTTCAGCTGGGTGGGTTGCTAAAGCCTGGAGGCTTTCTGAAGAAGAGATATTGACATTATTAGGATTAGACGGGGTGGTATATGTGCGTCTTATAACCTTCAGGTAATTCATTCACTTCATTTGGTGTTTTTCTGAGCATATCAAGATCTCTCACTAGCTAAATCAAAAGTGGAGCTAGTATATGCAAACATTTTGGGTAGCTCTTAATTCTTTCCCTTTTCTTTTAGATCCTCATTGCTGCAGTTAGAGTAGTTATTTCCATGTAAATTTAAAACTTAAGGTACTGTACAATTGAGATTAGTGAATAAGTACATATTTTATCAAGAAATTGTGTTGGACTCCATCTTGAAAACAAAATGTTCTTATTCAGACTGATTTACTTGAGTTCTTGAATGCAGTTTGAAAATATTTTCTTTTGCTGGGGCTATTGGGATCCTTGTACTTCTTCCAGTAAACTGCTCGGGAGATGCTTTAGAAGAAATTGATTTTACCAATGTGACAAGTTCCTCCTTGGATATTTTCACCATATCAAATGTGAAAAATGGCTCTAACTGGTGAGTACTACCTCAAGAATTAATTTTCTTTTTTTGGTTTTACTGAAGCAGTGTTTGGGTTATTTGTTTTACCCCTGAGACATTTTCCTTTTAATATCTTGCTTCTTGGGGGACTTACATCTGTATGAGATCTTTATCCTCTATTATCCTCATGTCAGGTTGTGGTTCCACTTCTCTGCGGTGTATCTTGTCACTGTATTCATATGCTTCATGCTTTATAAAGTAAGTTCATGCACTTATAACTTGTGCAACTATAACATCAACCATGCTAGCTAGCACCCTTAAACATCAGGCACAAATTATGGTGCTGCCTGATAAGTATTTATATCAAAACATCTTTTGAATGTACACTCTATTGATTACCAGGACAATGAATTGCTTCTTGATTTTACAGAGTTTGACAGTATGGGAACACAACACCCCCCCGCCCAACAAAAAAAAAAAAAAAAAATCGAAATGTGATCATAAGTGTAATAATAATAATCATATAATGCATAGCGAAGCCAACACTTGAACCAGATACCTATCAGTCATCACTCCATATTATTCTATTCTACAGGAATATAAATACATATCTGCAAGAAGGATTTCTTATTTTCATACATCCCCACCTCAACCACATCAATTCACAATCTTAGTTCGCAGTATTCCTACTTCATCCAGTTGTAGCATCAGTGAGAGTGTTGAGAGCTTCTTCAAAGATCTTTACCCTACAACATATTTATCGCATGTGGTTGTTCGTCGCACAAGCAAAGTTCAAAGTCTCCTGGTGAGCACTGCCTCTGATTTAACTTCTTTTTGTGTCCATTAATTTTGTCTTTACACCTTCCTAGAAACCTCAATTATATTCTTCATTTGGGTAACAACATAATAATCATGAAGGTAAAATACTTGAAAATAGGAGTTATGCCTTGGTGTCCTTTTGCATCATGCCAGAGATATTCATATCAAGCAAGATAAAACACATAAAAAAAATTCCTGAATACTTCAGATTCTGTCATGGCGAAATGTCCACGTCCATACTTATTAGTTATTAATACATGACATGTCTAAACTCAAAGGTCTCAGAACTTCATGCATTATTCCCAATGTTTGTGCCCTTAATTTTCACACTTAAATATTATATATTATACCATTGGTTTTTTTTTTTTGAATAGTTTACTTTGGTTTTTATGTGGGTCATTAATCATTTTGTAATATATTATTATTTAAAGACTGGCGACCATTTTGGTGATGATAATGTCTGATTAAACCATTTAGTAACACTACTATTTACTAATTTCTCCTGGTATTTTTCTGTCTGTCACATTATCATATCTGAGCAACATAGTATAGTGATCAAGTTTTTTTTTTTTTTTTTTTTAATGAGATCTTCCATAAGAAAATATTTGTTCTGGAAAAGATATTACCTCAGAGATATTTTGCTACTCATGTTTACCATTATTATATTGTTAATTAAGCAGCTTGGCTAGTGACTAAACTCTCTTATTGTACAATTCATTTGCCTATTTTTTTATCTAGAATGAAGCAAAACAATTGGGTAAAAAAATTAGTCAACTACAATCAGATCCCTCTCAACATAAGCACTGGCATGGTGGTTTGTTTGGACTTTTTGGACACAAAATTGATCTTAAAGATCATTATGAGAAGAAGTTGGAGGACATTGAAGAGAATGTAAGACTGAAGCAATCAGAGGCTTCATTGGCAGGAGAAGTATGTGGTAATCGTTATGATCTTCAAAACAAATTTTATCAATTATTGGTAGTCTTGTTTTAAGTTAGTTGTTTTTCTCTTGTATGTGCTGGTTGAACCACGAAGTGCATACATTTTATCTTCATTTTTCTTTGATGTTAAAGGAGACTCGAGCTGCCTTTGTGTCCTTCAAGTCCCGTTATGCTGCTGCAACTGCTTTCCATCTGCATCCAGCAGTCAATCCGATTGAGTGGATTACAGAACAAGCTCCAGAACCCCATGATGTTTACTGGCCCTTCTTCTCTGAATCATTTATGCGAAGATGGATTTCTAAGTTGGTAGTTATAGTTGTCTTCATCGTTTTCACAATATTGTTCCTTATACCTGTGGTAATTGTGCAAGGCCTTACAAACCTGAGCCAGTTGGAAGTTTGGTTTCCCTTCTTGAGAAGTATTCTTACCATGTAAGTCATATGATCAATTTTTCTATTGCTACTACATAACATAACCACTCTCTCTTGTTTTTTACCTGCTTGTGTTCCCCCTTTAAGCATGATCTCACGTTAGATTTATTGCTTAAAGGAACTATTCACAGCAATATATATATATATATATATATAAAGCTCGATCAAAGAGATTAGTTGACTACTTCTTCAGTATACACTTTTAATCATCAACTAAAAGTTGGAGATAATTGATTTTATGCTGTCATGTTGGCCTGGGTAATTCATTATAGATTTGATCTAGAAAGGACTTAACCAAGAGTTCAAAATGGACCTTAATGCAAAAGGAAAATTAACATATCAAATTGCCATTTCCAAGTTGTAAGAAACAAACGTTCCATGAAGGTCCATGGTTATGAGGTTTTTGATCTTGTTACTTGTAATTTGCCTCCCATGATATTTTGAGTACATGCATAGCATAAATGGCTTTTCACAATGGATAGGGGTTATAGTTTATTGAATATTTGTCTAGAAATTGTCGGAGACCTCTTTGTCAGCACTATTTGATGCTGAATTTTCATGCCACTAGGATCCTCCTCCGATTATTTCATTTCTGCCAACTAAAAATCTGTGCTGTGCATTTTCTGTCATGTCAAATTCTGTGTGACCATGCTTGCGTTGACTTGTGGTTTATCAAATATGCGACCTACAATCTGCTAATATTACCTTTATGTTGCTAAAATACTCAGTTGACTCAAAAAACCTATGAATCCGCTTGCAGAACATTTGTCAGTCAAGTAATTACAGGATACCTTCCCAGTCTTATCCTTCTGTTGTTTCTGCAAATGGTGCCTCCTGTCATGGAGTTTCTTTCCTCCATTCAAGGGTACGTCTCACACAGTAATATAGAAAAGAGTACATGTAGTAAAGTATTGTGGTTCACAGTGTGGAACGTGTTTTTTGCAACTGTGTTTTCTGGATCTGCTCTATATGTAGTGTCCATTTTCCTTGACCCCAAGTCCATTCCTCAAAAACTGGCAATTGCAGTTCCAGCACAGGTTAGCCATTGCTTCTCTTATGGTAAATTTTCCTTAAACCTCTTCAAATTATTTTTTGTGCGAATGTGTCATCTGATTCCAGCACATGTTTAGATGCCTGACCATTTGAAGGGATTTTTATTATTTGTTAAGGGCCCATCACAACATCAGGGGTCAAGAACTTTCAAACATTATTTGCTACAATTGAAAATTCTACCATCCTCACCTTTTACTCAAGTGGATCAGGTTACCTTGCCTCTTAAAACCTGATCTATGGTAGCCGCTCTTTTTACCCAAGTGTACATTATAATTTTCTGGTCTTCCTGATGAATTAACCAAGTCTTTCATGTATAAAAGTTGAGCTTCTGTGATTTTCTGCAGAGGAGTATATTGGAGAGCTTGGAAAAGAATGTCTTAAATATTCAGTGATTTCATAAGCACCTAAAGATGAAATTGACAGCACCGCACTTTTATTGAAATCCTGAATTCTCAAATTGTCAGTTAAAACCTCAGTACAGTAATAATCCTGCTGAAGGTTATTTTCAGATTTCAGTAGTCCCTAACATCAGTTTCTGTGATATTAAAAAATAATTTAAACTCCGTTCTCATTGCCTACAGAATATTTATCAGTTTGATATTTCTATATCATCCTTCTAATGCCATCAACTTTGACTGCAGGCTTCATTTTTCATTGCTTATGTTGTGACATCAGGATGGACAAGCACTTCATCAGAACTTCTCCGAATAATTCCTTTAATTTGTAGTTTGATTAAAAGGCCTTTCGTATCTGAGGATGATGAGTTTGAAGTTCCATCCTTTCCTTACCACAGAGATATTCCAAGAGTACTTCTGTTTGGACTTCTTGGAATTACATATTTCTTCTTAGCCCCAGTAATTCTACCATTCCTCTTGATCTACCTGTGTCTTGCATACATAATTTATCGAAATCAGGTCAGCATTTCTTAAGGTTTTGGTTTTGAAACATATCTATTTCTAAAATACAGGATCTTTATTTTTCTGAGCTGATTCAATTAGTCATACTTGAGATCTCTCTGACTCGCTCCTGCAAGAAATGGAAAGATACCTTCTTGTCTGGATCTTCCACTGTTTTAATAGCTGTTGCTAGGAAATTTGAGTAGGTTCTTTTATGTTCATTATGATTGGTTTAATTAACTATATGAAACTTGACATGATGTCTAAGATGGTTTGAATGTATTGACAGCATTGTTTTACCAGGAAAGAATTTGTGGTGGTGATTAATATAGCATAACTAAACATTTAAAATCCCTAAGCCTCATCTATCAATCGTAATGAAGTACCATATTCCTGGTATAGCAAATAACCACCTTTTCAATGGAAAAGTTGAGAAAAAGCGCCCTCTTCAAAATTATATTGGTGAGAAGGACATGATAAATTTTTATACATAGAAAGTTCTAGTATTCTGCCAATTTTATGCATAGAGTGCCAATACTCTCATTGAGGTCATTCTCACCATCAAAGTTTTCAATAGGGGATTTTTTTGCCAATTCTCCCTTTTTAAGTGATTATGGACAATTGGTTTTGATATGGATTATAATAATGTTCCCTGCCTATGTATATTGCAGTTCAGACACGTATATGTTCCCAAGTATGAAACAGCAGGGAAATTCTGGCCTATTGTGCACAATTCCATGATCTTTTCTCTTGTACTCATGCACATCATTGCGGTGGGAATTTTCGCGCTGAAAGAACTCTCTCTAGCATCCACCTTGATGATTCCTTTGCCCGTCATTACTCTTCTCTTTAATGAGTACTGCCGAAAACGGTTTCTCCCCATGTTTGTTGCATACTCTGCAGAGGTATGGTTCGAATCCACAATGAGAAATCTATGAAAGAACAGGAGAGTAGTAGCGTCATGCTGCATTCAATTATTCAACTGTGATCTTGACTTGGGTTTGGGTTTGCAGAGTCTGATCAAGAAGGACAGAGAAGACCCAAATGATGCTACAATGGATGAGTTCTTTGACAAATTAGTCATCGCCTATAAAGACCCTGCTTTGCAGCCAATTCAGTCACCATCAAACACCAGCACACTTCGGACTCCCCTCATATCTTCTTGAGTTTACATGAAGCACAATATTTTTTCAGGGAAAATTGGTAAAAAGTTCTTGTTTGAAAATTTTATT
>QFDD01008242.1:0-11128 GCA_006871305.1 Vachellia collinsii | reverse complement strand
GGCCTTAAACTTGCATGGGAAGGAGGATTTAGACGGGTTATCTTGGAAAGTGATTGTGGGGAAGTTCTCCATCTTATCCGATCATCGACAATGTCAGACCATCTAGATTATAGTGTCTTAGTTGAGATTCAGGCGATGCTCAGTCGAGATTGGGAGGTTGAAATGGTACAGTGTGATCGAGAGTCTAACATGGTTGCAGATGCTTTGGCAAAAGAAGCTTGGCAGATGGTAGTCGATTTGCTGATAATGGATACTCCTCCGGAGCATGTGGAACGTTTTTTGTTGATGGATCTTCAAAATGTTCATTGTCTTGTAGGGTCAGGTGATTAGTGCCTGAGTGTCTCTCTTACTATCAAAAAAAAAAAAATAATACGATTCAGGGAACTGTGAAGAGGTCAACGTCTGTACGTTGCGTGGGTCGTGTAACACATGGCACATGGGATCCATTTGCTATTAATCCAAATTTAATTAATTATTATTTCCACATTGCAGTTAGAGTTAATTGATTTTTATTTGTTCATTGTAATATGAAAATGGGTCCGACAAATATGCATGCATGTCATCTTATTCCTGTGATTAATTAATTAACCCCAATGGATCAGATCTCCTTGCCAGTCTAATCCAATCATTGCTATAAATTATATAAACAATTAATTAAACATTGGATTTGAAACTTTCAAGTCCCATCAAATAAAGGACAGAGCTGTTTATAGTGTTAATTAAAGTGATAAACTCTTATAATCTAACCTATTAAATTTGGAGAATTTAAATTTGATTTTGAACAGTGCAAATCTGATTTTTTGAATCTAGCAATTTTTTCATAAAAAATTATTATCTGAAAATATGATAGTTAATGGATTAATTTTATTTTATATTTTATACTTATTAAAATAATTTTTTTTCATAAAAACAAAAAAAAATAAAAGAAATCAGATCTGAATAATCTAGATCTAATAGATTGAAAAAACTCATCACTTTTAGATAGCATTCTAACTTGTTACAGGCTTGACAATTATATTCCAAATTTAAAGGGATAGTGGTATATAAATTAAAATCTTGCCTTATCTCAATTACACGTCATCAATTTGTTGTCAACAACCAATGTTTTGATATTTACGCCTCCTCCATATCTAATATCTGTATTTCGCTGTAATAAAAAGTACTCCCTCCCTCCCTTCTTTATTATGAGAAATAAATAATCGAACCACATTATTCAATAAGTTAGTTAAAATTTATTGACGATAATGAATATTTTATATAAAAATATACTCTTTTGTAAAAAAAATACCGTCGTCTACAAGAAAGAGAGAATACGTAGTATTGAATGTTGCAATCTAAGTTAAATCAAACATGAGTCATTTAATGGGATCAAATGGTCAAACAGATAAATTCAAACAACCCCTAAATGTTTCTTCAATAAATAGGCATAGTAGGTTATATCCCAAAAAAAGATAGAAGTCTCCTATGATAAGAATACCAGGGAGTGTTGTGTATTAAAAAGACCGATAACCCGTGAATATGTGTCTTGAGAAATAAAATCATGATACATTGTGCCAGCTTTTTAAAATGTTGAAAAATCACGTTTACATAAATCGAGATAAAACTCTTCTTACATTATTATATCATAAATTATAAATCATGTTGGAAAAATACAAACGAACCTATTATTGTCTTTCTTCTGTCATATCATGATACATTATTGCTTGTCCTTTGGAATTTGAATAAAATATAGGGAGAATTGGGGAAAAATCCCCATTTAAGAATTAATTGTAAAATGTGAACTTTCACACATGTGCAACTGAGTTTTCACAATATGCAACTAAGCTTCCATATATGTAACTGAACATGACCATCCTTCAATTAATTCCACAGTGGAGGATTTTTTTTCAATTTTCTCTAAAGTATATCAAAACGGCTTTTAATTAAAGATGGATATTGATGATGGCAACTCCTTGTTTGTTGTTTCAATGGTCTTTGGCTTTCCTTTGTCATATTTGATATTTCCCTTCTATTATGCCACAGCTGCAATTCCAAATCATTCAGACTCATATTTGAATTCTATAAGTGTTTTAAAAATAATTCAATCTAAATAATTATATTGATTTGTTCAAATGTCAAATAATAGTCACTCTGCCTACATGTATATCCAATTTGTGGAATTGTTCCAATGTCAATTTTTTTGTCCCAAATGTGAAGCAATAATTGAATATACGTACTGCATGTTTTTCAACTTCTAGCGTAACTGTTTTTACCATGTTGGAAGAGCTGCAGAAACAAAAAAACATGTAATCCCTTCAATTAATTCTCGTTACATGATATCTATAACTACCCATTAAAAGAAGATATGTGGTTAGCCAATAAAGGTTGATCAGTTGATAAGAAATTAACTTATAATTTACAGGATTATTGATTTAAATTTAACTGTTAATATAAAGACTTTGTTATATAGATAATCTGTAAATACTTCTACAAACGTTTTGAGCCTAAAGACATGTGTTAACCTTAATGAATCATTGTGACTTAACTAGTCTAAATATTGTGAGACAAAAAAGAAGAAGAATATGGGATTAGGTTGGTAAATTTATTTGAAAGAGAATAAATTACTGATTTTGTCTAAATTAAAATGAAAAAAATCAGATAAAGTAAGTGATACTAAACATGATGGTGTCCGTATTAAACATGCCATGTGAGGTCACGGCTTATTTTTCAATTTTTTTGGATAAAAAGATGTTCCGTTAATATTATGGGTTTTTTTTAATAATAAGATCAAAATGAAATTAAGTATCAAGTAGGTCTTACAAAGAGGAAAATAAAATAGGGCAACAATTAAAAACACTATGAAAGTTGGGAAAAGACATGAAGGAGGATATTGTGATGTTATGGAACAAATGCATCAAAGATGCCAGATCAATCTTAACTATATTGCTCGAGTCCTCAAGGGATTACTGGGAGATATTCGTTCTCTTGCAAAATGACCAAATCATCAAAGCAGTAGTCGCCAGTGAGAATAAGTAATTTTTGACAATCCAGTTAAGAGCTCCCATAAAACATTCATGAATAAAGCAACTATCATTGTGATAAAAGGGGCCAACTATCTAGAATCTCACTCTAGAGGAATCCCTCCCATTAATATTA
The DNA here is from genome assembly GCA_006871305.1 of Vachellia collinsii. Taxonomy (NCBI): domain Eukaryota; kingdom Viridiplantae; phylum Streptophyta; class Magnoliopsida; order Fabales; family Fabaceae; genus Vachellia; species Vachellia collinsii. Next base: position 7,993 of record QFDD01008242.1, on the reverse strand, counting down.
CGGATAAAAAGGTGTTCCGTTACTTTTCATTTTTCTGACAAAAAAAATATTATGGATAATTTTCATCTAGGGAAGCTGTTTTGAACATTGACAGCTATATAAACATATGTTCCATGTCTCATAAGGGTGGTATTTACTGTATTTAATTAATTTATATTTTTTAAATATAAACCAACAAGCTAAGCTTGAAAATGATAACTGCTAACTAAAATGGGGGCTAGACTCCCCAATAGAAGATTGGTCAGTGTCCGTGCAACTATGTGGAACATCATGAAGAAGACAAATCCGGGAATTCCATGAGTTGGCTTCTGAGAATATCAGTACATACCAAACCTTCCTTGTTTACGTGATACAGCTCTAAATTCCAATTGCCATAAATCAAGTTACGTGTTATTTCAACTCCGTGGAGCAATTGGTGATGAGGTTAGCGATTCCTCAACAAAATATTGACCGCTTATAATGAATTGCAGAACACTTGGATGTTGTTGAACTATATTGATTGACGAACCACCAAACTTGTTTGAATTGCCAAGATCTTGGTTGCGATGATTGTGATATTGTGTAATTCCTCTAAAAACCCATGATTCAAGGGCCTCAAACCATACTTTTGACTTAAATCATAGTTGTAAAAGTATAGTAAAGACAAACACATTTTTAAATTTGAAAATAGCTTTTTAACTCTTAAAGTCATATTTTTTTATGTAAGTCATTCAAACAAATTCTCCACAATTTATTTTGATAAAAAAAATCATAATTTTTCACAATTTGAAAGTTATTGTATAAAATTATTTTTTTTAAAGTCACATTTATCACTTTATAAAAAAAGTGTTCACTAAAAGCTAATCCAACGGACCTAACAAACTCGGATTTGGACTGTCGTATTGCCTGATCTGTCCCCTTAAAATATGTGGCTCTCATGCCAAATTGCCATAAAATATCAGCAGTCACCGTCATAAGTAGCCCAACCTACGTCTCTTGCCAATGCTAGGTATTCATTTTCTCTTTCAAACTCGTACCGTGTATGGATTTATGACGAGGAACATGACCACACTTAATTTGTTAATTTGGTGAGATACTGACTTATTAAATATTCAGAATCATTTTTATATAAATCAAAATAAATGTTTTTTTACATATTTACGTTGAACTGTTTACAATCATTTTTTAAAATTTAGTCCAAACTTACAAAGTGAGAAATTAATTGAACGTGTATCTGCGCATTGTGTCTCACAATAAATTATAGCAAAATTAATTCAACGTCCGATGTTCTGATCATTTTTTGTTCTGATGATTTTGATATTGGGCTCTTCTCGGTTATCTCTACGTGGCACCATGTGCTTGTACTGCTTGCGTGTTTCCAATTTAGTTGGTCAAGTGCATTGTCTCAAATGATTTTTATGTACGGGATACAATTTTTTGCCCTAAATAACATGTGTATTCTTTTATTTAAAGTATTGTTTGATTCAAATACTGATTTTAACGTATGGTGAGAGATTAATGCATTATGTTAAATCCAAACCACATTTGTTGCAAGGGGTAAAGGTGAGCAAAAGATCTATTTGTGCATGTCAATCATCGTGATCAAATCCAAGCCACACCCTCATTTCATCCTTGTCTTTTCTATCTAGCCACCAATCGTTTTAATGGCTGCAATCACATTCCTTTTTTTATTCACTATTTATTACTTTATTACATCTTTTATCTGTCGTTGTCAGGTTCAATTAAATTACCCTTTTTCTTCCAAATTTTTCTAAACTAAATGTATTATGATAAATGGGTAAAAATAATCTGAAAATTTTTATGAATAGGTATTGGATACACGTTGAAAATGTTAATGTTGACTATCAAAGTTGATTAATTTATCTATTGAGAGTGTAACTGTTAACGTTAACATTTTTAACAGTCGGCGTTGAAAATGCGCAATTTTAAAAATTTCATATTTAAAATGACCTCCGACAATTTATCTGTGTCCAATGTCTATTCGTATAAACTTTCGAGTTATTTTTATCCCATTTATCCTGGTTTTTAACTTCACAAAATTGAGATATTTCCATGCATTTTGTGTACACGAATTGAAGTTCTCACAGTTTTTTTTATAATTTGTTTGAGCAGAAAGAACAATCTATTTACATTAAAAATTTGATAATCCCCCCCCCCCCAAAACGAAGATACTTGGAGTGCACTCTACTAGTAATAAGTTAAAACTAATCTACCTCATCATGTGCGGAAGGCAAATGACAAAGTTTATAAATATTTTTTCAGACGTTCAAAGGTTAGATCTAATGACTTGACTTCTCCGTGTGATCAGTGAAATCAAGGATTTCGTAGGGTACGTGGAAATAATCAAATAAGTCAATCACTGTGTGGATCCAAAACTAAGAAAATGTGAACGTCTTGACTCGAAATTGATTTGTTTTTTTTTTCTTTTCTAGAAGGAGCTGGAGATGAATGATGTTTATTTTGGGGTTGTTGAAGTGCGGAATCAAACGATCTTGTTGCTCTCATTCAGCTTCAATATTATTAGTGTGATAGCTCCTCCTCACTTTCATATACCACCTAATATTATACCACTTTCACCTTTTAACATGAAAGTCAAATGACTTTTTTTTTTAAAAAAAAAATTAAGCAAGTTAATTAACCTAATATGTTTATTATTCTTTTTACAATTAATTGATCGGATTTATAAATTGATGTATAATCTGTACGTATATATTTTAAAATGTATGTTGTAATTAATTAACTGAGCTGGCTCTTAAATTAAAGTGATTAATAATTATTCACTCTGCAGCACTTCACTTGATCTACAGCCGATTAGCATCCTATGTGGCGGCCATTTTCAATAAATCTTGGCCTTCTCTATAATCACAAATACGATAGACATGATTCAACGGAAAAACTCTAATAGCCATCAAGAGAGAATGAGTGTTAAACTTGTAAACCAAGCTTGTCATGTGAGGATTCCCGTGGCTCGCAGCTCGTAACATAGTCATAACCTCATGCCGTTATTCTTAATAGCAGCTAACGCATATGGCGGGATGTCAAACATGTTTGATGCCGGGGGTTTGTTTGGTAACCACTTTAAAAGCATTTTTATGTAAATCGAGATAAAACTTCTCTCATATACTTACCTCAGATTGCGTAAAATCACTTAAAAAAGCTATTCCCAAATATACCCATCATGTAATTTATTACTCCGTCAAGTTCCATCTATAAATAATATTATCTCCTATAGATAAGTAATAATTTTTTTTGCATAAAAAATTAATGTATTTTCTTCATTTTCAACCTCACTTAATCGTATGTCTCCTCATCTTCTTCCACATTCATCTCTCTCATCTTTTTTCTTTCTCCCCCACTGTCTCTCAAACTCATCATCTTTATGAATAAAGGCATACTTGTAAAAAAAATTATATCTCTTACACGTGTATTGCATTTAACTAATTTTAATTGTGAATCTATTTTGTATGATTTGTATAACTGTTGTTAGCAATTATTAGGCAGAGAGGTACGCCTCTTTTAAATGAGGAAGGAAATTAGGTTAGTTTCGAAGTTTGTTGGGTTGCCCCACACGGCAGTGATCAAGACCACATGCATGATTTTTTTGGGGACAGCTATATGCATGATCAATATAATAGTACAATAGGCCCTAAAACATATCATATGATTATCAACATATACAATATCATTGATATTTTTGAAAAATAAATATTATATAATAAATTAAAAAGACTTGTTTGATCATAATTCTAGAACAGACGGTTCATTGTTTTTACTTTTTTTTTTCAATCAGTTTATCCTAACAGTAAAATAAGAACAATTCAAGAAATGACTGTTTGATACATTGTAAGACGTTAAATATAGGAAAATTTCTTCCAACATTATTTTCACTAGATACATATGTATCTTTATAATAAAGGTAATCATATTTGATACAATGTAAGATATTAGACATAGGTACAAATCATATTCGATACAATGTAAGATACTAGACGTAGGTACATCTCTGGTAGGAGTCCAAGGGTCAGGCATTGTATGTCCCATTCAAAGTATCATTCACCCACAAACCGTTCACATTATACTTTGAACTGAACTCCAAACCCATCTATCCCAAATTAATTATCCATGTATTAGAGGAAGAGGTTAGTCCCTCGTATCGTGATGAATTAATGCTTAAATCTTTATTGGAGGAGATATCCATATTTAGTATCCGATAATATTTTAAATATGATTATTAAGATAGTCATGCTTGTAGTTCTAAAAAAGAACATTGGGTCCTTGATCCATATCTACACAAAATCTGAAAACAATGAGCCTATCTTATGGGCCTGTTCGAGGGGAAGTTTTATTACAAGTCCAGGTCCAGAAAAAGCCCAGAACAATTGAAGAGAGGAAAAGCAAAAAAGATAACAAAAAGACGGGTAAATCAATGGTGTGGTTAGAACCGGTAGTGACGAGAAGATGAAGATATTCGGGAAGCACGTATTTCCAGGCCAAATCGTACTCTTAGCCTCAGGGTTTGTGAACTGTGATCTATATCTTACTGTCATCTCAATTGCTTGCTTTGATTGCTTTGCCGATCTACTTTGAGTTGTTATCGTGATGATTACGATGATGGAATTTGTGGGTTAAATGTGATTAGGGTTTTGTTCTTGGCATCAACAACGTACGATGTGCACAGATCAATCAAGAACAATCAAACCCCTCCCTCCAAGGAACAAATTGAAGCCTTAGAAGAGTACGTCAGGTCGCACCGTCGCTCTCCTTGATCCTTCGCCTCCGTAATACTTTTTTTTATTTGATTCGGTATCTCAATCAATGTAATATCTGTAAAGTTGCTATTCTATTTCCGTCAAAAATTTCATTCGTGTTGAATCACATGAGGCAATTACACTATAGTTCTGTTTATAGGAATTTGAAAGAGATCAACTGTTGAGATTGGCTAAAGAGATAATATTGCGAACAATGTGACGAATTCGTTGGATAACCACTGCTATAAGACAATGAAACTTCCAATGGACCAGATACAGAGAGACGTGTGTTATTGAAATAATTATATTATTGGTTATTCACTCATCTCTAATTAATTACTCCATTTGGAGCCGGAATAAAAACTTATTTTCCATTATATTCAAACCTATGCGTCTCTGAATGTTCAAGGAGCCCTTCTTAAACCAAGAACTGAAAAACCCGGGGAAGCGGCAATGATCGCCCTCCGACTTTAATAATTTGGTTTTTAATTTTTAAAATGCATATCCTAATGGGCTGAAATAGAAATGGTCTTTGTTAATATTGGGCCTTTGGCCATGAAATGGATTCGGGCTAATACAAAGGCCTAATCCAGGTGAAACTCAGAAGATCGAAGCAGTATGCGGAGCCAACGGATCATCCGTCACGTACTAACAGGTCTCAGGATTCCTTGGTCGGTGCTATTCGGCTGAAAGGGGAAAGAAGAGGCTTGCTTATTCAGTTAAACATCATAAAGTGTTTTCGGATTAGGGTTTTTGCTTGAAAAAGATGGAAGACGAAGAAGAAGAACGAAGCCTAGCAAGCTTCCTAAGATGGGCAGGAGAGCTTGGAATATCAGACGCAGCAACGGCCAATCCTTCTTGTCTGGGTTATTCTCTCTGCGTCTCCTATTTTCCTCATTCTGGCGGGTAACTCCCATTCCCCCCCCCCCGGTCCAAAAAAAAAAAAAGAAAAGAATTGCTATCGACTTCTCCATAACTGAACTTATGGTTTGAACTGAATTGTTTTCCTTATTAGTCTAAGTCCTTTCCACTACTCATTTAACATTAAAACAGTGCTTTAATCAGAGATAATAAGAACTACATTCTGATGTTGTTGATTCTCACTTGCTGTTACTGATGATGTGTTTTGGAGAAATCTGCAGTAGAGGTTTGGGTGCTGTGCGAGATCTTAGGAGGGATTGGTCCTCAGAGTTCCAAAATCTGCTTTAATGACATCAGAGAATGTCATGGAAGACAATAAGCTCTCCGTTGCTGTTCATAACTACCCTCATCTCTCATCCGCCCAGGTTTTTTCCCCCTAAACTGCGTTTATTTATCTTCTTTAATAAATCTTTAGTTAAAGCATTAATATTTACCTTTTCTATTAGTAAGTAAAAATCGTTTTTTTTTTATATATTTTTCTCTTTAAATGTGCTTAGCATTGTATCCTTTATATAATTTTTCTTCGGTTGTTTTGTCTTTTTTATTGCAGATACTGATCGTTTGCTTATTATATGAAATGGGCAAAGGAAAATCCTCTAAATGGCATCCTTACCTCGTGCATTTGCCACATACTTATGACATACTAGCTACATTTGGTGAATTTGAGAAACAAGCTCTTCAAGTTCAGTTTCTGTCTTGAAATTTTAGATGCTCATTAGGTTAGACTGTAGTTTCTTGATTTTTCCATTAATGTCAATATTTCATTTTTGTTAATATTGTTAGAAATGATCTTTACATTGTTGTTTTTAGGTGGATGAAGCTCGGTGGGTCACAGAAAAGGCTGTATTAAAGGCCAAATCGGAGTGGAAAGAAGCCAAAGCTTTGATGGAAGAAGTCGAACTCAAGTCCCAACTTTTAACGTTCAAGGCATGGCTCTGGGCTACTGCAACGGTGAGAAAATCTGGCCTATGACAGGAGGGACCTATTCAAGCTAAAGTATTTGTTTCAATTATAATAATTCAGTGTTTTTAAAAATCTAGATATCATCCCGGACATTGCATATACCCTGGGATGAAGCTGGGTGTTTATGCCCTGTGGGTGACTTGTTTAATTATGATGCACCTGGAAGGGAGCCATCTGATCCTGGAGATAAGGAGATTCTAGCATCCAACTTTTCTTTCACAAGTGGAGAGAATTCTTTAATGTTGGATGCAGAGGAGCTTGATTCTCATTTCCAGAGATTAACGGATGGTGGGTTTGAGGAAGGTGTTAATTCGTATTGCTTTTATGCGAGGGAAAATTACAAGGAAGGAGAGCAGGTATTACATTTTTCATTGCATTTTCATTTTTCCGTATAGAAGTAGTAATATTTTCATATTCTTTCTATCGGTAAGCAAACTTGAAATTAAGTTTCATCTTGTTTCCTTCAGGTTTTATTATGCTATGGCCTGTATACAAATTTAGAGCTTCTTGAACACTATGGTTTTCTCCTACAAGAAAATCCAAATGACAAAATTTTTATTACTCTTGAATCTGCTGTGTATTCTTCCAGTTCATGGCCAAAAGAGTCGCTCTATATTTGCCATGACGGGAAGCCATCGTTCGCGTTACTGTTGGCATTGAGGTTGTGGGCAACCCCTAAAAATAAGCGCAAGTCTGTCGGGCATCTTGTGTATTCTGGTTCTCAGTTGTCTGTGGACAATGAAATTGTTGTCATGAAATGGCTGTCAAAAACTTGTGATTCTGCACTGAAGGGTTTGCCAACGTCAATCGATGATGACGCAATACTGCTGAATGCAATGGATAATAGTCAAGATTTTTGTAGTTTCATGGAAATCACCAAGCTCTTGTCCTGTAGGGATGAGATTTGTGCCTTTTTGCAAGTTAATAATCTGCAAGATGGCCATGGTTTAACTGATAAACTTGTATCCAGAAAAGCTAGAAGGTCCATGGACAAGTGGAAATTGGCGGTTCAATGGCGGCTTAGGTATAAAAAAGCCCTTTTGAATTGTATCTCTTGTTGCAACGAAATACTCGAGTCTCTTGACGTAATGAAAATAGTGGCTGTAGCTTAGCCTGAGGTTTCTCTTATGTGGATATGGAAGTTAATGAAAGCTGGTAGATGGATTTTCTTTTCTTTTTTTGTTTTTCCTTTTTGGGTAGATCAATGAGTGTTTCAAAGATGTGAATTATTGACAAATACCACTTCAATATGCATTAAACCGTTTCTTAGATTGTTTCTGTGGTTCTTGGTTTTTTTGCCAACAGAATGTTTCTATGGTTCTTGTATAATTTAAGTCGCTTTGAAAAAAGTTAATGGCAGT
>QFDD01008241.1:0-10501 GCA_006871305.1 Vachellia collinsii | reverse complement strand
AATTGGGCTGACTGAACCCAAAGTCATTATTTGAGCATACAGTAAGATATTCACCAATTTTATTATATCCACCAACTTCTATGACAGTCAAGACTCAAATTTATAAGATCCCACTCAACCTTATCACCCTAAAATTATAATGTTTTTCTAAAATTATCCTATTGATTAGACATATTATTAAAAGTTTCCACCTTAGTATAGTTATAATGAAATATAATACTTTAAGAAAATAAATTCATATTTGTTATAAATAATTAAGTTAAATAATTTTCTTGAAATTAGATAGCTAACTTTTATATTAAAGGTGAGAATCTAGTATATTATTTGAAATGTACAATAGCATAACGATGACAGCCTAAAATCTTAATGTATAAATTATATATAATCACCTTTTGAAAGCGCCTTCTACGTACCAAACTGTCATCATCTCGATTTTGTCATACTGAGAGCATTGCAATACAATGACGAAAACAAGACGATCTGATTTCCTTCATGCGGAAGGTGTTTAGAGTTATTTTGGGTCTAATCCCTTTTAAGATACAATCAAGATGATCAGTTGTATTCTTGATATAAGATTTGACAATAAATCACCTCTGAAATAATAACTTCTACCGACAATACGACTAGACACTTAGATCATATCATGATGTTGTGGATAATATCTAAGCGGTATAATCATCTCTAACTGTATACTAGCAGGCTATATATATATAAATATTCATACATGTACAAATAAACTACTCATCCATCTAGCCTAATTAGATTACCCTTTTTCATTCGAGTAATTATTCCTTCACCCCGGGTTTTTTTTTTTTCGGGTCACAACTTGCTTAATGGTTTTCCGAGTCCAAACCGAACGGGCACTGTCACATGAGATGTCTGTAAAGTGAGATCTCTTACTTAATATGACAACAAGCATAGACTTATCTTGCAACGTCATTTATTCTGTAGTACGATTCATTCAAGTTGAGCAAGAAGAGAATTGGTGGTAGTGTTACGCAAATAATCGAAAACGGCAGACCATCGGATTGCGTTGGGTGAACCAAATCCCAAAAGATAGCCGACTTAGGATTGTCGCACACTCTGTATTTCTTGGCCATGCTCTTGTCGTCCACGCTGCCACAAGAGTACTGCCTGCTCACCCCAACGCAACAAGGCTTCGGCCGCTTCTCTATGTTGTGACTCGAGGGTTGGTTCAGTACGGACATGTAGCTGTTGAAAAGGTCCAGAACGACGAAGCTCGAATTGTCGTTTGTTTCTTCTTGCTTCACTTTGGCCAGACTTCTGTTCAGGAGGGTGTTGTGGCGAGTGGAGGAGTTGCACCGGGAAAACGACGGTGAGGCTGTTGTTTTGGGGAGGCAATCTACGGGTTGAAGGCCGCTCACTGAAATTTTCTTCACTCCCACTGCATGGATTCAAGCCACATTTTTAACAGTCTGCTTCACCACCGACGCCATAAACGCCGGCGACACCTACTTGCGTTCATGCAAAGCATGCAAACCCATCATCAGTTACACACACACACACACATTCCACCATTCCACCTCAATTCTGAGACTACCAAATCAGGCCCTGACGAGTGTGTCTCGGAGCTTGTCTGGATTAGTTTTTAAAAATTAATTCTACAAGATCTAAAATAAGTATATGAGAGAAGTTTTATCTCAACTTGTATAAAAATGATTATAGAAATTGGCAAATTAACAAACCTTAATAATGTATTGTGTATATTGCCTCAGCTATTATATATACTTTTGGCTTCTTAACTAACTCAGACACGTTAATAGAAACAGTTGAAAGTAGTGAAATATAATTATCATAGAATTCATATGATTTCTAATTCTTTACTACACCCTATACCTGATGTAAGATTTAGTTAGGGATTGGATAGATTTAGTCCTGATATATGATCTTAATTCGCTCTCTCCCGCTAATTCACAATGTTGTCCCGAACGGTGGAGAAAGTGGCCAGAAATGTTGATAGAGGAAGCACCAGTAAAAGCCTTGCGCACAATCCAAAGCAGTGGTGGTGCAAGAAAAGGGATAAGGAGAGAGTTTTCTGCTCGAGTAATATCCAAAACTATCAAAAACACGAAGGCAACTAAGTTAAATTTCAAATTTTTACAACTTTTAGTTGTCAGTTATTAATAGAACGATCGTTGCAACGTTGCATAACTTACCTACTACTCTTATCCCATTGTTCCCCTTCCAGTCATCACTGAGTGACACTATAGTCGCCGGTTATTACTCAATACTGACAACTAATATAAAGAATATTTAAAATGGACATTAGTCGTCGGTTAACCACATTATTGATGACCAATATATTGTTTATTTAAATAATTTTTCAACCTGGTAACATTAGTCATTGGTTTATTATATGTTAAATACATTAGTAGTTGGGATGTGAATAACCAACGACTAATATAGTAGTTATTTATTTTATTATTCCCTTGCTTGATAAAGTCGTCTGTTTTTAAAAATAACCGATAGTTTATCTATTTCAAACTTCAATTTACTTACGTAATTATCAGCGCTTTTTTATGACATCAAAAGGCAACATTAAATCATTATTTTATAGTAGTGTATATTTTACTTCTAATGAAAAAATGTTCATGTGATCATGTACATATAGATAAAAGGTGAATGCATTTCCCTTGGTCTAGGGAATACCTTAAATACTTCTTTTATTTAGAGAAACATGCACTAATATAAGTAGAATTGAACCCGTAATATTTCACTTAAACAAACATTGTCATGTGAGTCCAAAATCGTCATAAACTACTAACGAGATTAGATCTAGTACATAGAAGGGGTTAGCTCCTCATAACGTAACGAACTAAAGATTGAATTCTTGTTGAAGGAAATGTTCACGTTTATTTAATGTCTGACAGTACTTTAAACATAATTACTTTCAGTAATATAATATCTATACTTAGCAAAAAAAACCTGAACTAAACTTATTAGATTAGGTTACACGGACAACAAATTTTTGATTTTTTTTCTTTGCATTGTATAACTGACTGGGCCTCTATTACCATTTGGTCCTAAGCCCATATATCTGATGTAGTTGTTACACTCTTTTCCTCTGGCACTGTATCATTGAAGATCCTGGCTTCTCTGAAACAACTTGCGCATATTGCTCAGCCATTATCCAGATCAGACGATCTCATTTTGAAATAACTTAAATATTGAAATCCAAACCTATTTTTCACATGTTAACTCAATTTATAACTACATTAATTCGTGGAATTTATAACTTAATTTCACATCGTATATTAACACTGTTTATTTTTCAATAATACAACTCAATTATTCAATACTTTTGATTTACATCCTTCCCCTAAATTAGAGCATTTTCAACCAGTTATTTCATCATCATGTGCTTACCCCCATCTATTTTGACATAGTTTTTTTTTCATGTATCTTGTGTGTCAAATAAAAGTAAACAAAGGTTAAAACATTGTATTATTATAAATAGTTCCAATGCTAAATTTCACACTAAAATAAGGCAAAAGTGCTGGCCCTTTCCGGGTTTACGCTTAATTGGGTTAGTCCAATTAAGTCTGATTGAAACTAGAAGGTGATTTTTTGAAGTTCAACACATTTGTTTAGGGGCTTAGGCGAGTTCACGGGCTTAACCACATTTAACAAAAATTTTTTTAATCTTTTCCAATAAATTAACCTTATATAATAAAATTTTTAATTTGAGACGTAAATATTATCAAATAATAATTTTTTTTATCCTTTTTACATAAATAGATTAAGTAACTATTAACAAAATCCTTTATAACACAGTTATTCTACCTTTTTATTATTTAATATATGTGTATTATTTGCTTCTCTTTTGAATATAGAATAGTTTACATGATATTCAGATATCCTCAAAGATAATTATTGAATTTTTTTTCTTTATTTGTCTAACATAAATAAAAATAATTCTATCAAAGTTATAAACAGAAATTTTTTTTGTAAAACCATTAAGAACCAAATTAAATATTCTTGATTGGCAAAAAAAAAATTAAATATTCTTGAAATGTGAGTGGAAATTTTTAAAATTCATGAGAAGTACTCAATATAGTAAATAACACTTTTAGTAAATATACTTGAAAGATACAAAAAGTTAAGCAAATAAAAATATTTATAATAATATATACTTGAAAATTAAAAGTTATAAAATATGAAAAAATCACTATAAGGCTTAAACGATATGACCCATGGCCTTGAAAGGCCGACCTTTTGAGGTTCGACTTCTATATAAACTAGCCATCGAGTTAAACACCCCGAAGTGCTTGGCTGTTTTCCCGGCACTATTTCACTCTACTCGTCCCATAAGGCAATTTGAGGAATGGTGTCCATAGTTAATTAAAAGAAATGACACAAAGGCAATCCGGGAAAAAACAAAGAAACGACACAAAAAAATTTCAGTTTTATTGGGTTAAAGTGAGCTATGATATATTGAAAATTCAATTCGTATTCCTAGGATTTAAAAGGGAAAAAAGGAAAAGGAGTTTAATTGTTTGAGAGTTAAAAATTTAAGGGAGTTGAGTGAAAATCAAAACTATATAAGCTACATTTTGGAGATGTCTGCAAAACTGTTTTTATCCTTTTTTACCATTAATTAATTACATGACTCATCTCTTTTTTTCACTTATTTTCTTTCTAAATTATTACCTTTAATTAATTTTAACGAACTTCTTAACCTATGTAATTTAGTTATTTATAACTTATAAAAATATAAAATTTATTGAAAGGTCAATAGGGTAAGTAAGGAATAGTAAGCTGCACCTGACGTCTCTAATATTTAAAAGTTTAATTTATAGACTATAATGTTTCATGTTTTATTTATCACTTTCCTTCCATTAAAATCGCTGTTAAAATTAATGGCCTTTTCATATTGTATTTTTTTTTTATAATTTTGATTTATACTATGTCATTTAAAAATAAAAGTTAGTATTTCAACTATAAATTTAAGTGTATTATACTTTTTCATTTAAAAAATACATGATCAAATAAATATTTTAAATAATTTTTTCAAGTATTTTATATTTTAAGACTTTTTTATTTTAAAAATACACAGAAAATAAATAATTACTTTTGAAGGATTTTTTATTATTTTTAATTACTTAAAGTATTTAAAAAAATTAAAATTATGTCTAAAATGTCAAGTGTTATTTTTTAAATAATATGATATATATAATAAAATGATAAAAAGTGTTAACTTAACAATAATTTTAACAGCATGAAGTTGAGCGATAAAATATAAAACATTATGGGCTTTAATTTAAATTTTTAAAAGTGAGTGAATTTATGTGTAACTGACTTAAAATTCATGGGTTTTTTTGTATTAGCAAAATAACTTAATAAAGTTTCTTTTATCTTAAAGACAATGAAAAATTGTCAAATCAAAATTGACTACCTCTAATTGAAAAATAACAAGAAGGTTATTGACCCAGTTCCAAAGTCAGAACCCATCTCTCTCGGATTGACAGACTCACTGATAGTTATTTCTGAGCTTGAAGAAGAACAACCTGTAGTTTTCTAATGCTAAAGCTTCAACATGTGTATCTTTAATTTAAGCTTTTTCAAGTGATTTTGTACCATATGAGGGGATTGTTTCCACAACTGTGTATAAGCCCCAACAGGAGTTATCTTAGGAAGGTTTCAACTATTCAAGCCCTAGAAGAATGGAGTGAGAATCAGGTCTTTTTTTTAAAAAAAAAGAAAAAGAAAAAGAAAAGGCTTAGGATCATTCAATTGCGAAAAGCTTAATTGAGAGCTGTCTCGAATAATAGTGATAGCCCATGTGAAGAAATTAATTACAGAGACAGCAATATATAGTTATATGCTTGATACATGCAATATAAATTCACACACATACATTACAAAAAAATATGAAATTATCGATAGAGTTTGTTTAGTCGTTAAATTTATCGTGATAGATTGGATTGCAATATAAGAGAAATACAACTCCTTCTGAAAGTTCCAAGACACAACGCTCCCTTATTCTCTAAAATGTGAACTTACTCAACTTCGTGCATATTCTATACATTGGTTGACTTGACTAAAGACTATAGATATTTCATATTCCATACATTGCATATTCCATATTACTTAAGAATATAGATATTGCCTCATCAGCACGCAAAGGGTGATGGGAATGCATTAATAATTAGCTGAAAGCTTTGAATAAGAGGTAAGCAAAAAATGCCGTGAACAAGCGTGCATTCTAGATGGACACACCTTGAACAAGGCTCGGTTAGTCTTGATGTTGATTGATTGTAAGTGACTTGTGAAGACCTAGTTAAAGATCATAATAATACGTTTGAGAATAGCTTTTGAAATTAAAGTGATTTCAAATAATTTGATATAAGTATGTGAGATAGATTTGTCTCGACTTGTGTGGAAGTGCTTTTCAAAAGTGGTTGTAAAATATGCTTTTGGATTCAGAGATAACCGCAAAATTAAAACTTCATTAAATCTATTAGCTACTCCTATCATCATAAGTATAAATCAATTCCAACATGTAATTAAAAATACCTTAAATTTTATTAACTTTAATTTAAAATCTAACAATTTTATTCCTATTTAATATAAATTGTACTCTTAAAAAATGAAGTCAACACAATAATAAGTTAATGATAAAATTGTTTGTTTATATGAAAATTTTAATGATGTAATTTATAAATAGAACAAAAAATTCATTCTTTCTTAACCTTATGAATAGGATTAGAGTTGTATGTTAAACTCAAAAGGAGTTTTAGATGGATTAAAGGAAAAATGTGCAATTTTAACAATAAAATTTTATGGTAAAGCCATGTGGTACCATTAAGTTTTAAAAGAAGTAAAAATATATTGAAGAATTACTGTAAGGTCCTAAATAGGACCACTGTAGCAATACACGCTATCTTTGCACTCCTACCTGATGATGAAGAAGTGGGGTAGGGGTCCACCAAAGTTCCAGATGGTGGTGACAAATAGAGAAGATGAAGATCACACCGAGGAAACTGAAGGAGGAGGAATTGGAAAGGAAGAGAAAAGCTGCATGGAGCGAGAGTGGACCATGGAGGAGAAGTGTTGGGAAGGAAAGAGAAACAATAATGAAAAAAAAAGATAAAAGAATGGACCCGCAACAAAAAAAAAACAGTTTGTGTATGTTAACATAGATATTAGAATTACACCATTTTTAAAATATGATAACTATTTTTACACCTTCCAAAAATAAAATATGTCAGTTGCATCTAGTTAAACATTTGTTTACTACATTTGCATATTTACCCTTATATCAATTAGAAGAAACATTTGTATGGAATATGAAAACATCATTTCTATTTATACCTTTGTTATGAGTGGGAAGCCTCATAACAGAAGTGAGGCTTACATAAGTTTAAGAGGCTTTTCCATCCAATCCAACATGTTAGTGTCATGGAGGGTCTAACCACATAAGGTCAAGTGGAGTCTAAAAGAAGAGTTAAATTCAAAAGATTAGCCCATGGGGAAACATGTGTGTCAACTTCCTTAACTGATCTACACCACTTTAAGAAGAATTCATCCCAAAAGATTAACTTGTTGGATAGAAGAACCTTTTCAACTTTTAAACCTCATTTAAGTATGAGCTCTTGATGTGATGATACTTGTAAATCCATGCATCATATAACTTTTATAGATATATTAATTCAACAATCATTAATTAGGCTCTTTTAAAGGTTTCGTACCAAAATAATTTAGACTTTCCTCCTACTTATCTTTATCTACCACCTATATATTTGATTCGTATAACGTCAACTTTTGGAGAAAAAGAAGCTACAGAAAGGTTGGAATTGGCGTTCATAGCGTTAGCCATTAGCAATTAAATTGTGTTCTGAACCTAGTGCCGTGAAATTAAGGACTCGCTTTAGCTAAGATAAACAAAGAAATTAATTTCCTATTTGATAGGTGGAAGTGATTTTGATAGAATTGGAATTAAAAAGTGAAACTGAGTTTTTGAAACAAGTTTGATAAAAGAGTGGGATGAAATATAATTTTTAACTAAAATATGTATTTATAATATGCAAATATCAAAATGCTCTTGTGCCAAAAAAAAAAAAACACTTTCCCACTCACGCATTCACATCCACCGTTGGACCATCCGCTAGCATCATCCCAAACAACAGCCGTGTGTTGCCGGAAACGGGCCACCACAGAGACACCGACCGTGACAGTCAATACATCGAGAAGCAGAGGTAGAACATTTTAGAGAGAGAGATCTGTACAATAAGTGTCGTTCACCGTTCAATGTGTTAGGCATGTACCATATATATTTGTTTTTTAAAGAAATGAGATTTCCTTGGCAATATTGAATTATTGATTGACTTGACTTGGAGTAAATTAGTCATTTTACTAATTAGTCTATAAGTTTTTGATTAATTGTTGATTTTTGATTCAACTCAATCATAACACCAGAGTCCCATAATCTAACTGCTCTTTGTATTTGATTTTCTCAAATAAAGTTGTTTGCATCAGTAGTTGAAACTACTTTTTCAATATAGTCTACAATCTATAAATTAAGTGTGTAATATGATTTTTATCTCGATTTATGTAAATATAATTTTTTTAATGTTTTAACAAATATGCACTTAAACTGATGGCTCATGGAGGTGGATATTCACTAAAACTTTCAAGTTGTAGTAGTCAATTTTAACTAACAAATTCATTTTATATTATGATAGATATATATTACCAATTCTTTTATTCTAATCGTATATAAAAGAAGTAGTTACACACACACACACTCTTCGAGAATAATAATGAGACTATTCTCGCAATAAAAAAAACTTCATAAATTGGCATTTGCGGTTGAATTGCTTGAGTTTGCAAGTTTCATCTATCTTGTATATTATAGCTAATTAATTAATTTATAAATATCAAAGAAATTAGTTAATAAATGGTTATTGATTTTTTAAAATACCCTCTTTGTTATTGGAAGTTTTGGAACTATCATTGATAAAACCCTCTTAATATATACAATTAATAGAGATTAATACATATTTAAGTTTTAAGGTACATTTTACTGTTTTTAAAGAGAAAATCTTGATAAATAAAATGGCTGGCTAAGTCAAAATAGCGCAATAATAAATCTTGTAAGATAATCAGTTGTAATGTAAATACCCAACAAATAAATTGCGTTGAATATCTTGAAAGGAAGATGAGATGTAAAATTTAAGGCCAAAACTACTTTTCACATGTTACTCAATTTATAGATAAATTAATTCGTGGAATTTATAAATCAATTTCACATCATGTAATAATACAACTCAATGATTCAATGCTTGTAATTTACAACCTACTTCTAAATCAGAACATTTTCAACCAATTATTTCATCATCATGCTTCGTATTCATCGCCTTCATGAAGTTGGTCTATATCTCTGCGAAAAGCTGAATTTAGAAGCTGTCTCGAATTGTGACAGCACAGTTTATGAAGAAATTGGTTCCATACATAAGATGAACAATTCGTCATAAGTATACATACAAATGGTTTTATGGGACCACTTTTTTTTTGTTTGATAGGTTTATGGGACCACTAAACATCTCAATGACGTGTAATAGCCAGAGAATGAAACAAGAGAAAAACAAAGCGGCAGAAAGTTCCAAAAATGGGTTGAATAGAAAATGATATTATAAAAAAGGTGTCAATCAAGATAATTTTGGTATTCATGTCGCATTTTATAAAGTTAACTTAGGTTCAAGAAATTTCTGCCGTGCGAATATTTATTATTTAATGTTATGTTTAAAAATATCTTCCGTAATTATTTTCGTTGTCCACAATAAAATGTACTATTAGGGGTAAAACAGAGAAGAAAAAATTTTATATTACAAGAAAAATTAATTTTTTATTACAAGAAAAACTAAATTGATTAGGCATATAATCCAATGTAAATCAAAGAAGCATTGCAACGGTTGCTAATTACTAACTCTTATCCTAAATATAAGAATTAGATAATAATTTGTAAATATTAGTAAAATTAGTTAAACTATTATTTATAATAATTGGGTGTTAGTATCCTATAATAGTATTTTTAATTAATCATGTGCATATAACTTACCCTTAATTTGAACTACGTTACTAGGTCACTACAAAAAAACAGACTTTCAGCGACGACTTTTAGTGGCGACAAAAAAAGTCGCCGCTGAAGCCCAGACTTTCAACGGCGACTTTTCTTGTCGCCGCTGAAGATAAGAATTTTTTTAATTTTAAATTATTTTAAATTTAATTATTTAATTTTTTTAAAAAAATTAAAATGTCGCTGCTGAATGTCAATTTTTTTTAAATTTTAAAATTAATTATTTAATTTTTATTGAAAATAAATTTTTAATCTAAAAATAATATTTTTAAGAAATAAAAATTATTAAATTAATATTTATATAATTTATAAAAATATAAGTTCATTAAAATAATATATTCTTCACTAGTAGAAAAATGTTTAAGTCATTTAGACCGCACCTCTGAGGTGCGGTTTAAAAAG
>QFDD01008240.1:0-10301 GCA_006871305.1 Vachellia collinsii | reverse complement strand
AAGGTATTAAAAATTGGACCGGCTTCTGAACCGGTCAAAGCAGTGGGTCAAGGGTTAATGGATCAGATCGGAGTCAACTAATGGGTTAGACCGATCATAACAAAATAGTATAATTTAATAAAAAAATACTTATATTTGATTATGAATAAATTAATATCAATTGAATACATAATGTTTTGATGCATACATATTTCACACAACTGTTTAATTGTAATAATAATAAAATATAATATTAAGAATATATGTTTATTCTTATAATCCTTCAAAAGTTACAAAATAACAAAACAATGAAACATTAAAATAAAATCAATAATAGTTAATGTTAGTTTGATTTAGTAATTTAAAAAATAAAAGTAAGAAATTATTGATATGATGCTAAATTAAAGCAATAAATTCAATTAAAGGTAGTATAAGTTTATTAAAAATAAAAAAAAAATAAAAAATAAGTCTGACCCGAGTTAGGAACGGTTCACCCTGAGTCACACCGGTTCATCTTGGACCAGAAAAATCCGATTCAGGGATTGGATCGGACCGATTGGGTAACTGGGTTACCGGTTCATAG
This sequence comes from Vachellia collinsii, assembly GCA_006871305.1. Taxonomy (NCBI): domain Eukaryota; kingdom Viridiplantae; phylum Streptophyta; class Magnoliopsida; order Fabales; family Fabaceae; genus Vachellia; species Vachellia collinsii. The sequence goes on along the minus strand of QFDD01008240.1, from coordinate 9,739 downwards.
ATCAATTCGGCCGGTCCGATCTGGTTTTTTATTCACTCCATTGAACCACCTGCTTCGATTTATTCATTGGTCCGAATTTCATCATTTAAGATTTATGACGTAAGCAACGTCAATAACTTCAACCAAAGAAAAATACCACTAGTGCCATTTTTGTAAATTAATGCAAAACCAGGGACAATTCCCAAGGTGTGTGCAAACCTGCAGCGTTTCCGCTCTTCAATCGCCGAACATGGGTGGTGCCGGGCCCCACCTGTGGGGTCCCCATGCGTTAAAAAGTAGCCTCCTTCACTCTTTCCCTTCTCTCCACAGTCTTACAAGTCATATATTACATTACATAGGAATCTTTCTCTCTCTGCTTCCAATTCCATATTGGCATATTCATCCATCCTTCTTCTTCTTCCCTCCTCCATTTCCAATCTCGAGTTTCTTACATCTCAATTTATTTATATATATATTTTCTCAGACGCCAACACGCTTGCTTCATCCAAAAGGAATTTCACTTTCTCTCAGGTAAGAATTCTCTTCCTCTTTCTTTTATTTCAATTTTCACTTTTGCTTCTTGTGTGTGTGTGTGTGTGTGTAGCCGCCGAGCAGCTTTGGAGCTGCGGTTTTTGGTTTTATTACCTTTTCTCGATTTCCGATTTGTCAGATAAATCCTGATCGAAAGTTTCTGTGTGCTGTTTTGATCCTTCCTGTTTTTTGAGCTATGCATTGAACTGTTGATCTTTTAAGTCTTATTTTGAATCTTCTTGCTTGTGATTTCTTCTCTGTATGTGGTTGCATGAGATTGATTCTATGGTTCATTGTGTGCACAGAAGCCGTTTCGTTTTGCTTCTCTCTATGACCAGAAATTGATCCTTCTTCAGTTTTTTTTATCTCTGATGTTTCCGTCTTCGCAGATTTTGATTGATTTGAATTTCCGTCTTCGTAGATTTTGATTGATTTGAATCTTATTTGCTATCGATTTCCTGAATGTTTATGTTCGTTTGAGCGGCTCAATAGCTCGATTAGCTTCTGCTTTGCTCAGTACATTGTGATCGTTTGATTAGTATTTTCTCTTTGATCAGTGATTATTCCATCTTGATTGTTTTTGATCGGTGGCACTGATTGTCCCCCCCCCCTCCGCCAGTTTGGTTGATCATTTGGGTTAGGTGAAGTTCCGCTTTCAATTAGTTCTTTTCACTATTCAGAATATTTTTAAGAATTCTAAAGCAGAAAAAGAGAAAGGAAGTTGAAAAAGAGGTAAAAGGCGAATTTGAATTTTTCCCTTAGATATGCAGCTCCGATCAAAGATTGCAGGGTCCTCCTTTCACCTGATCGGAGATTTGATATCTCGCAAATTTTCAGCCGTTTATCGTGTAAATATTTATTGAAAAATAAACAAATCACGGAGAAGTTTTTTTTTTTGGTCTGATAAGGAAAAAAATATAACGGAGACGTTTTTTAATTCAATTCTTTACTGTCTTTATGGTGTCCGGTGTTGCGGATTTCTTTATAATAAATCCCGTTACATGTTTAGCGGAGCAGTTTCCGAAGTCAGGGTAGAAAAGTAAATTCCACAGTAGGGGAAAACAACAGAGATGTTCTCTAAGCCAGCCTAGCCCAGCCTGTTGTAATTCTCATATTGAAAAATTCGTATTCGCCCCTACTTTTTGTCCAAATCACCCTTATGGCGTTGATTCGGGCAATTAAGAAAACAAGGTTACAGTGTATATACGTACAGCTTCCTAATATGTTTTTTTTTGCCAAACCTAATATGTTTTATGAGATATATAATATTTTGAAGTATTTTTTAAGTAGATGTGCTCAGTAATTTAAAGTATTTTTTTTTGTGCATCTAGAATTGTAAAGTATTTTGTGATATTTGTCTAGCATTTTAAATATTTTTTTGATGTATTTATCACCAAGATAAAAAAAAATAATATAGAGTGTTAGACTCACGTGGAAAAGTATTTTAGGATGCTGAACCACTTGAGCCAAAAATAAAGAAACGTGGAATTTTTCTTTTTAGAAAAAAATAGAATAAATGTAGTAAGTGTAGAGACAATCGGGGTAGCTGGTGACATGTGAGAGGGGTGGAGATGATTAAGCTACGCGGTCCAGACGTCCAGTGTCCACACTCCACAATACACACGCATTTGAACTTTGCAAAATATGATAAAAAGTTAAAAAGAAAAGCTCGGTGGAGTGGCTAACAATCAAAAAGCGGGCCCACCCAGACATCACTAGTAAGGAATTGGTGATTAGCCTTATTAAGCTTATTCTGGGACATTCTTAGGGCCATTCATTTGCATCTTTGATATCTTACATCTTATGTGGGCCCCCCTTCCCATCAGCGATCAGAAGGTTCAGATGCAATTTGCTTCCATTGAGAAACCGAAGGGATAGATCCCACTTTGGAGAAAATAACAGGTTTCGGAAAATAGGCCCAAAAACTTCAAAAAGAAAGAGAGAAAGAAATGGGCGGCAGAGAACAGAAAGAAATATGTATCTACTGAGTGTCATTCCATCCACGAGACCCATAACAAAAGTCAGATGGAATATTTTCATTGATAAGAACATGATGATATGGGCACTCCAATAGTTTGTAGGTATTTCTCTGGCAGAGAGTGGATTTGGATCCTTTCAACTGCGCTTTATTAATTAAGTCTCAATTACTAACGGAGTTGGAGTTAGCAAAAGGGCATAATCCCTTACAATGTAGTGATCGAGATTCGATTCCTAACAAGAAAAATTGATCACATTTAATATTTGGTGGTGCCTCGAATATAATCGCCTTCAACGGGAGAATACCTCGGCTTAGCAAACAAAATAAATTAAGTCTATTAATGATCATTTCATAATTTAATGGTGTTGAAATAAAGACCTTTGTTTTTTTCAATTAAATTTGCAATTTCCCACTCAGGATCAATATGCTATTTAGGGAGGAGACCCACGAACGTGGTTATTCTCTGACATCTTCACATGGGGAGATCACTATCTGAATATATATTTTTGGAAGTGTATATATATATATATATAATATAGTACGTTTATTTTAATGATTATATATGTGTATAAAACTTGTAGATATCAAGGAATATTTCTCCCACCACCACCCCTCAAAAAGATGGAACTACGTTTTTTAGGTAAATCCGTACGTTAGTTCTAAAAAAAGTTTAATTATATTTTGTGAAATCGGTATTTTGTTGTTGTGATGCGGTTGCTTCCCTAATCCAATCCACTGCCCAACTGTGAGATGCTAGTTACAATTATTACTAATGAGTGCCTTCCAATTACCGCACTTATTTTCCACAAAAGATATACTAAATTGAAAATCTTAAAACTTATACTATTCAAATTATTAAACATCAGAGAACTCTATTTAATCATATTATCAAGATGGAGAATTCTATTGTCGAAGCCATGCCTAACAACTGGGAGCCCCCCAAAAAAAAAAAATATTGATGCATATCTACACATATTGGACACGTATTATTAGTATGTCAGAGTGGTGTTGATCTTCAACTTAGTGACGCAACAATATCTTTCCATGTTCTGTATACCGACCTTCCAAAAACAATAGCAGTAAACTCTTGCTGCCCAAGAGCATTGGTTTAAATTCAAGTGTCATAAGGATTTGATTGAGTTGAGTTTCAATCTGCCGACTCCCAAATTTCTAGCCCTCACACCTCCTCATTATATTAATAATAATAATACCTATGCTACATTTTTTTACAAGAATTATGTTATTGATTTTATGCTGAAATTCTGGACCCCCCCCCCTCCTTTTTTTTTTCATAGAGACAAACCTTTTCTTTACTTTGTTTCATTTATAGTCCATAGTGATTCTGAATCAAGCATATCCACGCTATTATTATTTATTTTCTTTGTTACATTATATCAGTCATATATTTTAATTAATCACAGAGGAGCAAGCTAACAAGTGAAAGCAAACATGGAAGAAGAGACACGAGTCATTTCAGAAGTTGCAGTGGAAAAGGTTGTGGAGACTGATAGCAATGCTGGTGGCATTAAGGTATGATTCTCATTTCATTCGTTAGCATAAAAATAAGTTGCAGTATATGTACTTCAGCATATGCATCTATCATATTGAAATTTCAGCTTTAAAAAAAAAAGGTCGGAAAATTATAAATTTCCAGGCCATAATTATTTTGTTTAGAGACTTTTTTTCACTTTGAAAGAATAATTTGATCCCTGTTGTAATAAGTACTTTAGCATATGCATCTATTATCTTGAAACTTCAGCTTTTCAACTTGGATTGAATCTCTCCATGAGAAGTTTAAAAGACTTCTGTTGAAAAGAAAATTATAATTCAGAACAAGCAAATCTGCATGTTTTGAATCTAATTGCTTATTCCTTATATTCTTTTAGTGAAACCGCATGCTGCCTTGGGAGTAACTGACATATAAATAACTCAAGCCACAACCGAAGTGCTCAACATTGTTACTTGTAACTCATACCATATGCTTGCAGATGAACTGTGGAATTCCACCTGACATTTTATCTTCTCTTCCATGACCCGGAAATGAACATTGAATAATTATCTATTATTCTATTGCAGTTTATTGTAGTCAATCATGTTATAGGCAAAGTAACCAAAAACATAAGGTGTATCTTACATTGTGTCTGTTTTCTGACGATTTATAACAGGAAAAGGATATTGACTTCTCTCAAGTAACAAAGGAAGGAAAGAAAGAAGAGGAAGAGAATGCCTTGGATGGAGAATTCATAAAGGTTGAGAGGGAAGCAATAGATACGAAAGATGGTTCACATAGAGCTGAGACAGCATCCGCGGATGATGAGAAGTCCTCTACAAATGAAAGAAGCTCAAGTAATTCAAGCAGAGAATTACTAGAAGCGCATGAGAAGATACAAGAACTTGAGGTTGAACTACAAAGACTAGCAGAATCTTTGAAGACATCTGAACATGAAAATGCTCAGTTGAAGGGTGAGATCGCAGTGACAAAAGAGAATTTGGAGGAAACTGAAAAGAAATATGAGTCTCTTGAACTGAGTGAAAAGAAATTGAAAGAACAGATTATTGAAGCTGAGGAGAAATATAACTTACAGCTCAGAACTGTAGAAGAGGCATTGGAAACTCAAGAGTTGAAGCAGAAAGAGCTTATTCAAGTCAAGGAGGCATTTGATAATTTGAGCCTTGAGCTTGAAACCTCCAAAAAGAGGATGGCGGAACTGCAACTTGAAGTGCAGCTTTCTGGGGATGAGGTGCGGAAGTTTGAGGATCTGCATAAGCAAAGTGGTTCGCATGCTGAATCTGAGGCAAAGAGGGCTACTGAATTTGAGAAACTTCTTGAAGAAGCCAAAGTGAGTACAAGACAAATGGAAGATCAAATGACTTCCCTGCAGGAAGAATTGAAGGGGCTGTATGATAAGACTGCAGAAAATCAAAAGGTTGAAGAAGCACTAAAAACTACTGCAGCAGAACTTTCTGCCGTACAAGAGGAGTTGACACACTCAAAATCCCAGCTATTGAACCTGGAGCAGAGATTTTCTTCAAAGGAATCCCTTATAGATGAGCTGACCCAGGAATTGCACCTGAAAAAGACCTCAGAAGCTCAGTCGAGGGAAGATGCAGCAACACTTGAAAATCTGCTTGTCTCTACCAAAGAAGAATTGCAAGAAAAGATTTCTGAGCTGGAAAACACAAAAGCAAAGTTGCAAGAGGAAGAGAAGTCAAGGGAATCAATTGAAGCTGCACTCAAGGTTACGGAAGAAAAGGTGGTGGCTGTACAAGAAGAGGTGGCTAAACTAAATATTGAAAAAGATGGTCTTGAAGCAACTGTGATGGATTTAACGAGTAATGTGAAGCAGTTTAAAGAGTTGTGCACCGAGCTGGAGGAAAAACTAATGGTTTCAGAGCAGAATTTTGGTAGAGTAGATTCTCTCTTGTCTCAGACACTCTCAAATAATGCAGAGCTTGAGCAGAAGCTGAAGACTCTGGAAGAACTCCATAAAGAGTCGGAAAATACTGCAGCAACTGCTAGTCAAAGGAATATTGAGCTGGGGGAATTTATGCAGGCTTCAAATTCAGCTGCAGAAGAGGCAAAATCACAGCTGAGGGAGATGGAAGCACGCTTCATAGCTGCAGAGCAGAAGAATGTGGAGCTTGAGCAACAAATAAATCAGGTACAACTGGAAACCAGTTGTGCTGAGAAGGAAGTGGCAGAATTTTTGGAGAAAATATCGCAGCTCAATGCTAAGTTGACAGAGGCGGAGCAAGAAAAGAATCTCCTTAGCTCCCAAATGCAGGACTACTTCGTAAAGGTAAGTCAATTGGAATCTGATTTGAATCAATCATCTTTGCGGAGTTCCCAGCTTGAGGAGGAGCTGAAGATTGCCAAGGACAAATGTACGGAGCATGAGGATCGGGCAAGTATGAATCATCAACGCAGTCGAGAACTAGAAGATTTATATCAGACATCCCATTCCAAATTTGAGGATGCTAACAAAAAGGCAAATGAGTTGGAGCTATTACTTGAAGCAGAGAAATACAGAATTCAGGAACTTGAACAACAGATAAGCACATTGGAGCAGAAATGCAGCAACTCAGAAGCAGATGCGAAGAACCACCTTGACAATGTTTCTAATTTAGCATCAGAACTTGAGGCACTTCAAGCACGGGCTTCAAGTCTTGATTTAGCTCTGCAGGCAGCTAGTGAAAAGGGAAGGCAGTTGGAAGAATCTTTGACTGCAGTGACAGAAGAGAAGAACAGACTAGAAAATGCATCAAATGGTTTGAACGAGAAGCTTGCTGAAACAGAAAACTTACTGGAAATTGTGAGGAATGAATTAAATCTCACGCAAGATAAGTTGCAAAGAACTGAAAATGACCTCAAGGTTGCTGAATCAAGAGAAAGTGAGATAATGGAGAAACTTAGAGTCTCTGAAGAAAACCTCGTGGTAAAAAGCAGAGATATAGAGGAGGTTGCCGCAAGAAACTCAGAACTTGAACTGTTACATGAATCTATAGCAAGAGACTCAGAATCTAGGCTCCAAGAAGTTACAGCAAAAGTTAGCAGCAAGGATTCTGAGGTTCAATCCCTGCTTGAGAAAATTAAGATTTTGGAGGATCAGGTGATTGAAGCTGCTGAAAAATCAACCGCTTTGAAGGATGAATTGGAACGTAGCTTGAATAAACTAGCTTCTTTTGAAAGCGAAAATGAAGATCTGAGGAGACAAATTATACATGTTGAGGACAAGTGTTCTCAGGCTATTTCAGAGAATGAATTATTGGTCGCAACAAATGTTCAGCTAAAGAGCAAGCTTGATGAACTTCAGGAGCTACTAAACTCAGCTGTATCAGAGAAGGAAGCCGCTGCTGAAGAACTTCTTTATCATAAGAAAACTGTAGCAGAATTGAATGATTCACAAGCAAAATCCTCTGACCTTCAAAGTGTGTATGAATCTCGCATCTTGGAAGTGCAGTCACAGTTACAAGAAGCAATATTGAGGCATACTGAGAAAGAATCTGAAGCCAATGACTTGAATCAGAAGTTAAATACACTAGAAAGCCAAAGTAATTATTACAAGGAACAGGCACATGAAGCTGTTGCAACATCTGAAACACATAAAATGGAGCTGGATGCGAGTCTCCAAAAACTGAAGCATCTTGAAACTGTTGTTGAGGAGCTGCAAAACAAGTCCCTCCATCACGAGAAACAGGGTTTGGGACTAACACAGGAAAATTTGAAACTTAGTCGGGAAATAGCTGTGTATGAATCCAAATTAAATGATTTACAGTCTAAGCTCTCTGTATCCTTAGCTGAAAAGGATGGAATATTTCAAGATCTACTCACCGCAAAGAAGGCCATTGAAGATTTAACAACAAAGCATACTGCCGAATTGCAGTCACTGCACTCTCAGGTTCAGTGGGGTTATTAATGATAACTCGCCTCAATTCGTCCTTTCTGCCTTTGTTGTTATTTTTATTTCATTTTTTTTTGTTAAAACAAATATAAGAACGAACGAACAATCTCTGAATGAAAATGACGTCAACTTGCAGATGTCTTCAGTGACCGAGGAGAATGGCTTACTCAATGAGACAAATCAAAATTTAAAGAAGGAACTACAGTCTCAGATATTGGAGCTTGAAGAGAAGCTGAAAGAACAAAAGGAGAAAGAAGATGCATTGAGATCCAAGGTTGAAAATCTCATGGCTGAGGCTTCTGAGAAACCTGTTTTGCAAAGTCGTCTGAAGGAAATTGAAGAACAATTGGTAAAAGCTGAATCTGTCCTGAAAGAAAAGGTACTACTAGAGTTCTTCATGCTTAAACTCAATTTATTCCTCAGGTTCTAAATTTTGTATTTGGTGCAGTCATTTTGTCAATGCAGGGCAATACCTATTTTGCTTCAAAAAGTTATCCTAGTTTCAGAGATTGATATCTAAGATAAAGAAATGATTTTTTATGATGTTGATTTCCATTTTCCTAATAAAAATTTATAACGACGCAGAAAGAAGAAGGATCTCAGAAAGAGTCAGAGCGTGAAGCAGCCCTGAAAAGTGCTCATGAACAACTTGAAGCAAAGACCAAGGAAATTTCTCTTCTACTGAAGCAAAAGGCTGAGCTGGTGCAGCAGGCTGGAAGTAAATTCTCTGACAAGGTAATTCCCCTTTTAAAAATCCCAAGTCACATTCTCATGACATGCGTGAGTACCTGAACATATGGAGCTATAGCGGAGAATAAGTTGGCCAGAAGTACCCTGAGCATCATATTCCCAATTCTTCTGGACATGTTCTTTTTTTTTTCTTTACACTTTTTTGATCGAAACTAACAAGATTAACTATCATTTCAATGCCAATACAAAAGCATAAATGAAAATGAGCTAGCACTTTAGAACCGCGACTGTTCTGATCAAGCTTTCTTTGTCAGTAAATTAATTTTCGCTTTCAATTGTTATGAATTTAATGATATGTACAGACCATTTCCTGATCTTTTCATATTGAAGTTATGAAATACATGATTACTGGTATCAGTCTGAAATTGATTTCTAACATCATTTACCTATTGTCTGCACACAAGCAATCTTCAAAACTATCTTCCATAGTCTTTTAGCTAAAGGCCACTGATTGACTCACATGTTTCTACAACGTACCTCACTGTGCAAGCCTATTTGGCAATGTGGCTTGATGGTGTAAATATTTGTATTTCTTGGTAAAGGGTAGCAAATGATTTTGTACCTCAACATCTTTGTCCATTCTAGAAAATAGATCTTTAAATATTTCAATTGATGTTCCAGAAAATCGAGGATGGTTCAGAAGTCAAATCCAGGGATATAGGATCAAGCATCTCCACTCCATCAAAAAGGAAGAGCAAGAAAAAGTCAGATGCATCATCTTCCCAAACTTCATCTTCAGCAGAGACTCATGTGTCAACCAGCCAGGCTTCGCCTGCAACGATGAACATCAAGCTCATCTTGGGAATAGCTCTTGTATCTGTGATTTTGGGGGTAATTCTTGGGAAACGTTACTAGCATCAGCAGCAATATGCATTTTGGTTTTTTCAGGTGAAAGTGTTTCTTAATTTTTAATTTATTTTCTCTTTCTTTTAGCATAAATTATCTTGTACACAAGATTGAAAGCTCTGTTTGCATGCCTTCGAGCTCCAGTCTTGGAGAGTGGTCAGGGAACTAGTTTTCATTCATATCCCTTGCCTGTGTGTAAAGAAAAGAAAAATTTGGGTTGATTCATGTTTATTCAAAGGTTCTACTTAGTTTG
>QFDD01008237.1:0-13280 GCA_006871305.1 Vachellia collinsii | reverse complement strand
ATTTAAGAATTTTTGTCTCTACATGATTTTACTCTTTTCTATTAACATCAGACGTGGACATTAATATTTCATGGTGAGGAAGGATGAGACACAAGGATGGCGACGATGGTGGGGTTGCAAAAAGACATTAGTGTAGTGTTGAATTTGGGTGAAATTGATCCATTTTTAATATATTAAAGGAAAAAATATTACATTAAAAAAATACTTCAAAATTCAATGCACGATGAATGCATTTTTACTCTTATTTTATTAGTTGAAGACAACTAGACAAGATGTAGCCCCACTTGCCAACTTGGTGAACATACAGCTACTATAAATAAGCAGCAACATCATGGTACAACGTCCTACAAAACACAAATTAAATTACAATATTCATGAACCACTTGTTGATGAAGTGATCTTCAAACTGAAATGTGGATGTGATGAACAATAATGTCGTTCGAAGGAAATCATAGAAATTGAATTTTGTAAGGCACATCACTTAGGGCCAGATGCTCGTATCCCTGGCTATCAATGTACGTCCCAATATTTTTGCACTGAACCTTATTGCAGTTGCTGCACACACTTGGACAGTACATCAGCTTATAACTATCTTCATACTTTTCAATCTTGAACCAATTCCTCAAAGTTTGCCGGCCGGGATTCCCCACCACCCCGCCGGTCGTGATGAACCACTGTCCGGTGCTATTATCGTAGTCGTCGAGCTTCCACACGTTGGACTGAGGACAACCTGTGTCTTTGTCAACAGAGAAGACGATGTTCAGATCAGTAGAGACATGAACCACACCTTTCTTGGGATTAATGGGTATGAACGATGATTGCAGGCAAGGATCTTCTTGCACTGTGATCACGTCAAGTGGGCACTTTCTTCTACTGCTTGCAAGCTGAAGGCCGCCGCCTGGGGGAGTGGGAACCGGAAGTATGAAGTAACGGCGACCTGCTCGGAGATTTTTGCCGCCGGAATCGAGAACCGGTTCCGGTTCTGCATCAGCTGCTGCTCCTCCAAGAAGTGGCTCCGTGCTCAAGGCGAAGAGAAGGACGAATGCTACCCATGTACGTGCGATCTTCATTCTTTGATTTGAATGCTCACAAATTAAACTGGCTTTGGTTTGGTTACTGATTCGGAGCTGATGAGAGAACTAAGCATGAATTTATAGTTGCAGTATTGTGGGCGGAATCCATGGACTGAACTTAGCTTGGATTGATATAGTCAAGGATTTGGAGCTATACAGTTGGCAGCTTGGATAAACCCTCTCTCCATATAAAGTTGCTTTCACCAGCCTTTTAAAAAGCATTCGCCTGCGTGGTTTGGCCGCCATCTTTTGTTTCATTCGTTAGAAGCCCACCGGCTTTGACTAACGTCTATATATAAATATATATATATATATTACTACTTTTTGTTCTAACTTTAAGAGCGAAACAGAAGAGTTACTTTAATCTTTCGTATAATACCTTGATCCACTTTACTTGTCAAAATTCAAGATTTTCTTCCCAAATTATCTTTACTTATTACACTTTGCAAGAGAATTACCCTCAAAGGTAGTTATAATGTATTAAAAATGAAAATACATATTTGTTACAAATAAATAATGTAAATAGCTTTCTTAATATTCACAGATTAGTTGACTAATTCTCATATTAAAATAAGAGGGAGTAACATAATGATGGAGTTACTATAAGGTTTTAATAAGTAAATTTATTCACCAAAATGCTCTAATAACTAGTGAAGATAAAAAACATATTGTCATTTTTAATATATTGAAACTGGCCATAACATATTGCTCATTTGTTATTATTAGACTTTTGAATAATTAGGCCACTTCCTTGATGTTTCATTGTAATTCTTTCAATAATATACACATGAAGTTTGCAAAATCTATTATACTACCTATAATATTTTTTTTTTGGTGAAACATCGCCCGGTAATCTAGCACTTATCAGCAATCGACTAGTTAGGACTCAAGGGGGTAGTGATACCCACATAGATAGGGTTAACCCCTCTTCCAATGAGAATGCTTCCTGGGACTAGAACAAGCAATTTCATCCTTACAGGGGACAAACCCACTTGCTAGCTCGACCAATTAGTTGTTGATTATAATATTCAATATAAACTCTAATTGACTTTTTTTTGGAAATATTAAAGAAATTGAATAAAGTATTTTAGATTATATATATTTTGTCAAAAGCCATCCCTATACTTGTAGTAGGATTTTATTTCTTCACATTTAATTCCATTTTCTCTTTCCAATATCCATCTATTTTAACTTTATTCTCTTCATTAGAGAATGATTTTCCAACCTTCTAATTTTTATTAGTCATTTATTTTCTTTTTTCAATTTTTTTGAAATGGCATGATACTCTCATGTAGAACTGATAATATTATTGGTTCAACTTTCTAATTGTAGAACTGGTAATAATATTTTTTGAAATAACTTTTTTTATCACTGTTAAAAGTTATTGTTGAAAGTATTTTTCTTAGTAAATATTGAGTCAATCTACGACGGGTTTGATTGGCATTTTTTAGGCCCCTGACCCGAACCTGCCTAACCTATACCTGTGGCAGGTTAGCCCATTAACCTAAGGGCTGGCCTTCCCTTATTTTTTAAAACAACTTAAGTCACTGCCTCATGCATGAGTCACCAACACCCTCAGCTCCTCATGCCTCACCCTCACCTCACGAGTCACGAGCCGTCAGCCCCTCAGTCCTCACCCATCGTCCGCCACTCCGCCCTATCCCTCCCCTATTGAACACTAAAATCAACAGTCCAGCTCCAGGAGGAGCACCACCAGTCCACCACGTCGGTCGTCGGCACGTCCCCAGCAAGTTGCAACGAGCGGCCTTCACCAACGGTTATGATTCAGATCCCACAGGAAGTTTCCCATAGATGCGATTGTGATTCAGATCCAACGACGTCAAGCTCCTAGGGAGCGTTATTTTGGACAGATTGAACTCCAGGCCAGTTGGTTGCCGGAGAGGTCAAGTATCTGCAACCCCAGTTTCTGATACCCAAACAGCATGGAGGTGTCACCTTGGAGCCTGAACTTTATATGGCGAATCACTCAATCTTGTTCAATCTGTACCAGCTTATTTATCCTATTTCGTACAGATTGAACTCCAGTTGGTTCCTCAAGTAGGGTTCCTATATCCTATCTTCCTCTCGTCGTGCTCCCCAGTTTCTGATAAATCCCAGCTCATTTACAAGCGGGGCTATTTGAACATACACGCGGCGGGTCAACCTATAACGGCAGGCTGCGCCTGGCCCATTTTACCAGCGCTACTTTCATAGTTTTTCATCACCCATTAACTCAAGAAATTCATACGGAAATTTCATTTTGTGAAATCTTATCCATAAAATTTATAAGAGAATCATTTAATGCGTGAAATTTCTCTTCCGACAGACTTAATTTTCAATATTCCAATCATATGGTAACGAATATATCGATATAATAATTACTTGCTCCAGTTTTAAATAATAAATATAGAAGCTAGTTGAGGAATTTGCATCAAGAATCATTTTATCTCCTAAAATTATTTTTTTTTTCCAAACTATTCTCACCAATATTAAGGGGGATTTTCATCAACACTGATAGTTAAATAGCTTTAATACATATGATTAAATAAAATATTTTGGGAACGTTGATGTATATCTTCTGTACATGACTAAATTAACTAATTTTTTTTTCAATATTGTAAACCAGTTGTCCAACTTTTACATTAAATATAAGATAGTATTAAGAAAATGGACTATGATCATGTTGGAATGTGATTTGCTTCAAAGTTAATTTGAGAAACCTAATCAGTTAAGAGTGTTTACTTAGTGATGCTATGAAATAAGAAGAACTAGAATCTTCAGTTTTTATTCTAGAAGTTGTAAGAGCCTCTCATCTTTTAATTCTTTCCATCATCTTCTCTTTATATAATCATTGGATCAACATTTAAATGATTCAGATTTGATCTTTTATACGAAGACTTAGGGCTTGCCGCACGTCTAATTTCATTGTCCATATTTTAGTTCGACGATATCTCAATCATATTAATTTATTTTTTAATTCAATTACTCAAATTAATTTCTGTAGGTGGATGATAACATAAGATAATTATTACTATATGCGTACTTTATTTTTCTCAAGATTAAAATATAAAAAAATATTAGATAAAAGGACACATACACGGACAGAAAGCTATGCCAGCTTATTTATTTATTGTTTTATTAGTTGAAGATAGGATAAAGGAACCCTGCTTGAGGAAACCTATAAATAGTTATGCATAAACTTGTTGTGATGAAGAAGGTCGATCTTCAAGCTCTCTGAAACTGAACTTTGTATGGCGAATCACTCAAAGCAAGACGCTGGTTTCCATCGCTATCAACATATATACCAATATCTCTGCACTGAACATTACAGTAGCTGCACACAGTTGGACAGTAAACCAACTTGTAACTTTCTTCATACCTCTCAATCTTGAACCAGTTGCTCACCGTTTGCCACCCTGGATTGCCGATGACGCCACCCGTCGTCACGAACCACTGTCCGGCGGCATTATCGTCGTCATCAAGCTTCCACACGTTGGACTGTGGACAATCTGTGTCGGCAGAGAACACGACGTTGAGATCGGTAGAGATACGGACGACACCTTTCTTAGGGTTAACCGGTGTAAACGACAATGGTAGGCCGGAGTAACCTTGGACCGCCACGACGTCTAGTGGACACTCTTCTCCTATGCTTGCAAGAGCAAGGCCGCCGCCGTTTGGAGTTGGCGGAGCCGGAATTACGTAGTAATTGGCTCCTGCTCGGAGCACTTTGCCGGAAGTATCAACAACTTGTTCTGGTGCTGCATTGGCTGCTCTGAGCAGTGGCTTTGTGGTGAAGGTGAAGAGAAGGATGAATGCTACCAATGTGATCTTCATTATTGTCTGATTTGAATGCTTCCAAAGTGGCTTTCCTTTTTTAGTTTGGTTGCTGATGTGAGATAATCAGGTTACTGGGCATGGATTTATAGTTGCAGCGATGGTGGAATCTATGGACTAACCTGCACTTATTGTCAAGGATTTCGACTTATACGATTGGCAGTAGGGATAGGTTCTTTCAATTTAAAGTTGCTTTCACATGTCTTTATTATAAGAATTTCTATTCGGTTGAAACTTGAAACTAGTGTTTCTCGGCCAGTTTCTGCCAAACAAAAACATTATCGTACTTTCGTGTTCCAGCTGACCGCTATCTTTTGCTTTGTTCATTGTTATGTTTACCATAAATTATATTAGAAAGCTATTTTACATGAACACATATATTTGTGACTTGTGGGACGATAAGAATACATGGACAGCTAGTTATGGAAGAATTAAAATTGCGATGTCTTCATTAAATACTTCTATATTGGAGAATTTGAGGGCTTCTTTGCTTTAATAAAAAAATCAAGATTTAAAAAACCGCACAAGGTATTGAACTGAGTGAGACAGCGGTTTACAGGTTGGTGGGTTATAACGTGTTCAATCTGGAGTCAAACCTGCTATATTAAAATAATATAATTTAGTAAATTATATTTTATTTTATAAAAATTAATAGGAAAAATATAGAATATTATTTATTTTACCTATATTTTAAATTTTTAGATTTTAATTAAATATTTTTAGTGTTTTTATCTTTTAAGTTTTTTTATAAGAAAAAGAGCAAATCAGCTAACTGTCCAAGCCCTGATTTAACCGGGTAGGACAGATTAACACTGGTCAACCTCGATTCCTGATTCAACTGCTCAATTGGATCAATGATTAGTTGATCTCCCTTTTTGTTCTTTGGGAAATATTATATTTATGAGGTTTTCCTTTGGATGGGACAGTGACACGGACTGAAGTCATTTTTTAATCTTAGTGCGAGATTTCCTTAAAGTCAAGATAAAGGAGGGAGAATCATGTCTAGTCTTCCAAAATCGTTTAGCGCGATTTCTAATTTACCAAACTTAATAATTAGTTTTAATAATTGTAAAACAAGAGGCATATTTCGAGATTGGTCAGAAAAGAGAGGAAAAGAGATTGAAAAAAGAAAAAAAAAAAAAAACACTTCGTTTGCCCCATTCATATAAAAGACTGTGTGCTTCCGAAGAATTAATCAAGCGAAGCACTCACCACAGTGACAGTAAGTAGTCCATAGTTATAAGGACAAGTATGGAAACCTTCAATGGCTTTTAATGAGCCAACACCTAGGAATTGGTCCAAATCCTTACATCTAACTCAACATATTGGCCTCACACTACAGTTTTATTGCATCATCAAAAGGATTGTACAGAGCTCATACTATGAGTAGAATTTTACAATAAGCTACGTAGAATGGAGAAAGATTTTAAAGTGTGAATAACTATGATTCTAATGTATACTAGAATATCTTCCTCTGAATAAGTTTCATGTGCAAAAAGCCTATGATTCCTAACATCCCAAAAAGCCTATAATAAAAAAGCCAATCTTCCAAGTAGTGTCCCAACTGGAGCTCACCAGTAAAAGGCCAAGCCATGTGATAACATCCATCTCAAAGAAATCTGCATGAATGTCAACAGGGAGGATTTTGTTCCAGACACTGGTGGCTATCGGGCAATCACGGAATACATGGTTGAGGTCCTCTATGTCGCCTTGGCAAAGAGTGCATCGTTGGTCATGGGTCATACCCCTCTTGTAGCGCTCCGTATTGGTTAGTAGCTTTCCTTTCAGAAGTAGCCAAGCAAAAGTACGAACTCTTTGAGCCATTGGAAGCTTCCACAAACGGGTCCATTTTGATTTAGCATCATTCCAGTTAAGTGATTCAAGGGCCATGTAAGAAGATTTAACTGTG
Organism: Vachellia collinsii; assembly: GCA_006871305.1. Lineage (NCBI taxonomy): Eukaryota > Viridiplantae > Streptophyta > Magnoliopsida > Fabales > Fabaceae > Vachellia > Vachellia collinsii. The sequence goes on along the minus strand of QFDD01008237.1, from coordinate 6,464 downwards.
AACTCTCCTGTTGCAGTTAAGTTCCATAAGCAAGGGGCAACCTGAGGTTGAGTCTCAAATTTAATTTTTGAGATCTCTATCAAAACATTCTGGGGCAACAATTGATCAAATAAACTCCATTTCCAGCCCCCATCATCATTTAGGTAATATGCAATGGGCTTAGAGAGATCAGACTCTGGAATGTCAAGGTAAGAAATGTGCTTCAGAGGACCATAATCACTTACCCAAAAGCTAGACCAGAAACTTAGGTTGCCTGCTGGCTTCCATTTGATATGAAAGGTTGTGCCTTGCCATATTTTTGCTAAATTGTTCCAAAAATAAGAAGAGTGAGGTCGGGAGACATCTTCAGATTTTCCTGTGACTGCATATTTTCCTTTTAAAACCTGAACCCAAAGAGTTTCAGGTTGGGAGTGCATTTTAAAGATCAGCTTTGACAAGAAAGCTTTATTTTGATATTCAAGCAGCAATAAACAACATCGTTCATTTTTTATCGACTAACAAAGGTCACTCCATCTTACAAGGTTAATCCCTTGATGTTCCTCAGAGTAGCCCCATATAAACTTCCTTATGACCTTTTCTATTTTTTTGCAGCAGGATGAGGGAAGTGACGTACTTTTCATAGTGTAAAAAGGGATGGACGATAGCACTGATTTTGCCAAAGTGATACACCCCGCAAGAGAAAGAGAGCGACTTTTCCATCCCATTAACTTGGCCTGAAGCCTCTCTAGAATGTAATGATAGGTTGAGGATGATACTCTTCCATTTAGTAGCGGCACTCCTAGGTATTTCCCCAAAGACTCTGTGTGCTGAAAAGTTAGTTGCTAGCATAGTCTTCTTCTGGTCACAGTATCCACATTCCTTGAAAAATATACCTTTGTCTTGGTTTGGCTAACTTTGTGTCTCGATGACTCACAAAAATCACTCAGAATTTTCTTAGTTATGCTCACTTGAGAATCAGTGGCTTGCCCAAAAATGACCAAATCATCAGCAAAAAATAGGTGTGAGAGAGAAACTCCCCTTCTGCCCATTTTGATAGTTTTCCATGCACCCTTGTTAACTTCTGCTTGAATTGATTGGGATAAGCGTTCCATACACACAACAAAAATGTAAGGTGATAGGGGGTCGCCTTGCCGAATGTCTCTCTTTGGTTTGAAGGGAGCAGTAGGAGTTCCATTCCAAAGTACTTGCATACTTGGAGTGGTGATGCACTCCATGATTAATCTAATCATTTCCATCGGTAATCCAATGTCATTGAGAGTGTCATTTATGAAATCCCATCTTAATCTATCAAAGGCTTTTTCCAGATCAACCTTTACTGGCATCCAGCCACTCTTGCCTTTTTTTCTTCCTCATGGAGTGAACAACTTCCTGAGCTATTAAGATGTTATCAATGATACTTCGCCCATAAATAAAGCTAGTTTGAAAGGGGCAAATGATGGATGGGAGGATAGCCCTGAGTCTATTGGCAAGGACTTTCGTAATGGTTTTATATACTATAGAGCATAAACTAATTGGGCAAAATTGGCTTATAAGACTAGGCTTATAAGACTAGGCTGACTTACTTTAGGAATCAGGGCAATGAAAGTGCTATTTAGGAAATGGTTCAAAGGGGCACCTGACCAAAGTTTTTTCATAAGTATGAAAAGAGATGGTCCAATTGTGCTCCATTGGCTTTGAAAGAAAATAGCGAACAAACCATTGGGCCCAGGAGATTTAGGGTGTGTTTGGTTTGAAGGGAAGGGATAGTAGGGGAGGGAATGGAGGGAAGGGTAAAGAATGGCGGGGAAGGGGATCACTTTGTTTGGTTTGGTTGAAGGAGAGGTGAGGAAGGGTATTTTTAATGATCCCTTGTTTGGTTTAAGAGAGGAGGAGAGAGAAGGAATGTTAGTAATTTACTATTTTACCCTTACATATTAATTATATTTTTATTTATATATTATATAAATTAATCTATACATTAACATTAATTAATGCATTAATATTTTTATTTACCTAGTGATATTATATTTTGAAAAAATAATAATTTTTTATTTATAATAATATATTTTATTTTTAATTAATTTGTATAATATATGTTTTAATTATAATTTTATGATTTTTATTTTTTATTAATTTAAGAATAATATATTTTATTTATTATTTATTTTCTTAAAATATATTTTTATTTATAATAACGTATTTTTTATAAATTAGTTTTATAAAAATATATTTTATAGTTTATATTTTGTTTTTATAATTAATTTTTAATTAATATTTTTAATTAATTTATAATAATATATTTTTATTATAATATTTTTTATTTTATTTTATTACAGTATATTTTAAATTATAATAAGATTTTTCCTTAAGGGCATTAATGGAATAAGAGAAAAATTGAAAGGGTAAACTTGTCAAAAAATTTGGCTCCATTCCAAAAAACCCCAATTTGGAAGGGAGCTAAAGTGGGGTTTAGAAGGGAAGGGGAGGGTAAATTTGAGCTTCCCTCCCCTCCAAAATTTTGAACCAAATGAGGGGAGGGGAGCATTTTCCCTTCCCTTCCTTCTCCTCCCCTCCAACAAAACACACCCTTAAGGGGCTTCATCTCAAATAAGGCTTGTTTTACTTCTTCAAAGACTATTTCTTTCTTTAGTGCATCAAGGTCTTCAACAGCCATAGTGAGGAACAAACATTTTTTTGAGAGAGGAATAAAATCAGAGTCATCAGGAGTATAAAGATCAATTGAAATACTCACGGGCCATGGTTGAAAGCTGATTCGAATATGTAACCCAGTCTCCATGTGTAGATTGAAGTTGGGTCGTGCGGTTGCGGTTTCTACGAATCAAAGCTTTGGTGTGGTAGTATGAGGTATTGCTATCACCAAGACACAACCAGTCAGAGGAAGATTTTTGGATCCACAGGAGTTCTTCTTGAAGGCAAATATCCTCATATTACTCTTTAAGTGATTGATCAAGCTTACAGAGAAAATCAGAGAGGAGCGATTCTTCTAATTGTTCTTGAATACCGCGAAGGCGTACTAAGACACGGCGCTTGCGTTTTCCTATACCACCAAAGATATCAGTATTCCACCGTTGGGCTTCACGGGTGAAAGGGGCAATGGATTCTGTGATTTCTTCCTTATTGGTTCAAGTTCGTTGTACCAAGTTAGAGAAATCAGAGTGGGTTAGCCAGGAGGCAAGGAATTTGAAAGGCTTTCCACCAACTTCAGACTTGTCTTGAAAACCAAAATTGATTTGAATGGGTCTATGATCCGACAACAATTTTGGAAGATGATCCACCCAGCAGTTGTTAAACATGTTAACCCATGCTAAATTGCAGAGGGCTCGATCTAGGCGTACTAGAAGGGTGCCACGTTTCCAAGTGTATTTAGGTCCATTGGAGCCCATATCAATCAGACTATGTTGGTGAATAAAAGCCTTGAATAAGCTGCAACCGTGATTGGCTAGGCTAGATCCACCTCTTCGTTCTTCCTTACTAATAGTTGCATTAAAATCTCTAGCTAGCATCCAGGGGAAAGTAGAGTTCAGCATAAGGTTTGCAAGGTCAGTCTATAGGTATTTTCGAAGGCTTGCATGTGGGCTACTGTAAATTGCTGTGAAAAGAAATTGGATGTTTTCTACAATGTATCTAACTTTCATGTGAACATACTGAAAATGATTGGATAGGACTTTGATCTCCACTTTAGCTGACCATAGCACCCATATACCACCAGAAAATCCAGAGGCTTCAATGCGGTGAGAGTGAGGAAAGCCAAGCTTCTTTATTACTCTATCAGCTTTTGCACCTGAGATCCGTGGCTCTACTATTACAAAAATTTCAGGCTTAAAATTAGTTGCAAAAGACTTGAAAATAGAAGGAAACCTTTAATCAAAGGCTCCTTGACAGTTCCAAGTTATAATATACATATAAACAATTAAGATGAAGAGTTGGAGTTAAAGTCAACTCCCTCGATAAGCATAGCAGCGTTGCTTTCATTAAGTTCATTGTGCATTCCTCTGGCAATGTCTTTCATGGATTTAACAGAGGGCCCAGCAATATGGTCACTCTGTCTTGTGGCAAGGTTGTGAATGGAGAGTCCAGTAGAGATTTTAACTCCATGGTTTCTTATACTTGGGTCTGGTGGTTTTGGTTGTAAAGCTTGATATCCTGTTGTCTCATATTGGGCCTTCGAAAAAGTAGACTGGCCCAAAGATGACTGAGGATCATATCTTCTTTACGGGTGCCTTTCATCCTCGATGATAATGGCAGCATGGCAATCCTTGTCCAAACCTGTGGGCACTCGAATAGCAGTATATTGAGGAGAATTAAAAATGCAGTCCTTGTTTGTTGCGGTTGGAGGGATAGCTTTGTGCTTACTACCCTGGTCTATCTTTTTTGTCATTTTCACCTCCTTCTCCTTACATCTTGAAATAACGGCATCCCCATTTGCAGAGTGTCTGACAAAATCGTACACATCATGCCTTTCTTCGTCTAAAGCTTCCGCTTTGCTAAGGATGTCGAAACGTGATGTGGAAATTAGTTTTTTGTTTCTCTGTCCCTCTTCTTTCCTACCCCCTCGATCCAGAATGTGTTGCCTGCATTGTACCTGCATCCATTCAGCAAAGTGGGAGTTCTCACGTGCATCTATTGGGGGCTGGTTGACACGCGCCGATTGTTCTTGCACCTGGTCTGTTGTAGCTTCTCCTTGAGCTATCATTTTTTCAAGGCAGGACTCTTGGAGATGTCCATATCTACCACAGTGGAAGCAAATGGTTGGTAACCCTTCATATTCAACGTAGATAATCTGTCCATCAACTTGGATCTTGGAGGTTAAGGGCTTAGTGAGGTCAATGATAACAGCCAAACGAGCAAATTTGCCTCTGTCTCCCGATTCAGTATTGTAGTCTACTCAATAACCTCTCCAAAAACGCTACCTATGGATCTGATGATGTTCTTGTGATAGTATCTAGCAGGTAGTCTCGGAAGTCTCACCCAACCGACCACTTGCTTGATTTCATGTTCTTGTGGGTTAAAAGTCAGTGTCCAAGGTTGGACAGTGAGTTAGTGTCCGAAAATAACCCAGGGTCCGTTAATGAGGGCACTTTGAAAATCCATGTCATCACCAAATTTGACTAGGAAGCAATTATCATCAAGATCAATGAGCTTGAATTTGCCTATTGGTTTCCACAGATTTTGCAGTTGGAGGCGGAGTTGCCTATATCCTATAGATCGGCCCAGAAGCTTGATCACCACCGAAAAACCCATTCTTCTATTCAGAGTATCGAGAATGTGGGCAGCAAAGTTTACCGTAGGAATATTTCCATTCAGACCAACAGTAACATCTCCCTATTGCAGAGTAACTTCCTCTTCTTCTTCGTCTTTAGATGACTTCTCAAAGCCTAGGAGTTTATCTTTGAAAGTAGGAGCTGGGGTTTCAGACACCCCTTGGGTTGCAGGCACAAAATCGAGAGACGCTGTTGCAGAGATATGTGTCTCTGGAATAGATGCCAAGGATGAGCATTCAACATCCATGTGAGCGTTGTTGTCTTGTTCATCTCTCAACTTCACCTTCTTGGGGTTGCTTGCAAAAGGCATTGGGTGCATCATTATGGCTAGAGTCTAGAGAGAAGGAGGAGCGTCTCTCTCTACACTGTCCTATAATTTCATGCTCCAATCACTTCAGTAACCAAACTAGACAAAATAGACACATGAATCATACAACATCGCTAAAGTATTTCATACAGTCATTAAAATTTAAATACCAAACAAAAACCAACCTTACGCCTTTCTGCTTATGGACTTTTTTTTGGGGCCAAAAGATTTAATTTATTAAAAAAAATCCCAATAAAATACTTTTAAAATATTAAAAGGACAATTCAGTCACTCCAATATTACTAATTCCGTATCAGTCCTGAGATATCAATTTAGGGTATGTTTGATACACAAGAATTCAAAACATGAAAATGGAAATAGAATTGAATTCTATACTTGGTATGATACAATTGAATTCCATGTAGAATTAAATTGAATCAAAAAAGGTTTATATGAATTCCATAGGCTCATCTCTACCTTCAAAATCCAACTGTCTGACCATGAGCACAACCTACACTGGCAACAATGATCTACTATCAGCGGGCACTAACCACCGCCGGCAAGTACAACCAGCCATATCTTTGTCATCGTCATTATTGTCACAATTTGGATTGGGTTTTTTGATGGGAATACAAGAAAGAAAACGTAGAGGAGGTTGAGAACAAAAACAGGTGAGCTCCCCATCAGTTTCTCTCTTTTCAGTTTCCCTCCTTTGTTAGTCTCTCTTTCTTTGACTTCCCTCCTCTATCAGTCTCTGTTTCCGAAATGCTTGTCGTTTGAGCTTTATCACCTCCGTGTTTGGCATTGGGATGATGATGATGATGATGATGAGATTTAACGGTGAAGGGCTTTGAGAGGAAAGCAAGTAGATTCCATTGATGCTGGAGGAAGAAGGT
>QFDD01008235.1:0-10544 GCA_006871305.1 Vachellia collinsii | reverse complement strand
GAGAAAAAAAGTGGGAGAAAGGAAAAGTTGAAGAGAAAATAAGGTGTGAGTCCCACCATATTTTCTCTCCACATATGGAAAGAAAACTATTTTTCCTTATCTATCAACATGTTTTTTATTACTTTTTTTTATTTTAAACCATTAAATTTAACATTTAACTTTTTTAAAATTCTAATTCTAATTTTCTTTTTTAGAAGAATAATTTTTAAAATATATTCCAATATCTAATTTATTTCTAATTGTTTATTAAAATTCTATAACCTTAAAAAATATGATATATTTTTATCTAAATTATTTTTTTGAAATATAATAAAATGAAAACATATATTTAATAAATAATTTGATTTTAAATTATTTAATGATATTATTATTAATGTAATTTTTCATTATCATATTTAATTTGCTATTATACTTGATATATTTTAAGAATACTTTATTTATTTAACTATTTATTAAAATAGTTTCCTCTAAGGATATTTTAATCATTTAACTATTTACTCTCTTTTTTTTCTCTGTTTTCTTTCGTCCATTCAAACGAATGATAATATTTTCTCTCTACTTTTCTTTTTTCTTTATTTTCTCTCTTCTCATTTTCTCCCCTTCCAATTTTTCTCCCCAAACGGAGCATAACCCTGTTCGGGAACTGTGAATTTGAGTTACCTATATATGGGGCTAAATTTTGCATCTTTTTGATAAGAACACGGATAAGAGACGCTTATGAATCTTAACCCAATTACCGAAGTCACACTAAGTAAGCAAGCAAGCAATACCTTTGACGGAAACCCGGTCTCAATACAGTCTTTGGCTCTACATATACAAACCTCGTCCTTTTCTCCTGCGCTAAGAAAAGTTTCTGTATCGCAAATCTAGAGAGAGGCAAACGGGTCCAACCGGAGCAAGAGTTTGAAGATGAGGATCACTGTAATGACTGCTGATGAACAAATTCTTACGTTGGATGTTGATCCCCATGAATCTGTAAGAATCTGGAATCATCATTCTTTCGCCTTTTTTGTTTGAAAAGCTTTCTTTTGTTGCTGCTATCTATAATTTTGGCGTTCTCTGTTGTAGGTAGAAAACGTCAAAGCACTGCTTGAGGTAGAGGTGAGTTCCCCATTACCCCTCCCTCTTTTTCTGTGTTTTTTAATTGTGCTTCTTCTCTTTTACAATGTCTTGTGCTATTCAATTTTGCGGAGAATAGAGAACGATATTTAGTAGAAAGTTTTGAATTTTACAATTTTCGTTTGCTGAGGACCTTCGAACAAAAGCCGGACTGGATAGATATTATTGATTGAAGAGTAATGTGTCATTATAATCAACTTGTTTGTAATACCTTTTAGACTTTGATAGGAAAAAGTAATCTGATTGGTGCATGAGAAGATGAATCTTTGTTTTCTGTTTTCCCTCTCTTGTGCATATTGATGCTGTTAATGATGCCATATTTTCCTGCTTGATGTTAACCTTACGCATCTATGAAGACACAAGTGCCTCTTCAGCAACAGCAACTTCTCTATAATGGAAGGGAGATGAGTAATTCTGAGAAATTGAGTGCTCTCGGTGTTAAAGATGAAGATTTGGTGATGATGGTCTCCGCTGCTCCTCCTGGGTATGCTTTTCTGTAATATTATACTGGACTGTTTATGTGGTAATGCTGTGAAACGTCTCTTCTTTGGTTTGAATCCCTTCCCGCTCTCTTTTATAAAAATAGAAACAGTTGAATGTCTGTGCTCTGCACATGGTCTGCTTTCTTTTAGGTGTGAATCAAGGAACCCCTGCATTGCAATATTACTCGTTCCCGTGTCACTTAATTATGATATTTGCCTGTGGTTATTATCGTAATTGTTTTTTAATGATATGCATTGATTACATCCCTGTCCATGATCCTTCTGCAGTGAGAAAAAGTCAACCTTTTTAGTGCTGTACTCTCCATGCGTGAATTGTTTGTCTGAAGATTTTGTTCATCTTTCTGTCAGAAGAGTTTTCTCTTTGACTTTCTAAAATGACTCTAGTTCAATTACTTGAAATATTGTGTTGGGAAACTCGAAAAATATGCATGAAGAAGCAAGTGGTAATTGCAATAGGAAAATGTTACTCCCTACTTATCTAAGATCGATCACTAATTTTGTAGATATAATTTTAGCTATTGTCATTTGTGCCTCATTCATGTAATTTGAGTGTTTGAATGGTAAAAGAATGAATGTAGCAAACTATTGCGTGCATGATGTATGATGAAAGTCTCTGTGGGTAAACTTAATTGCATTGATATTTGAATGCCTAGATTTATACTGAAATGGAATTTTTTATAGCTAATGCTTTCCGTGACAAATTCCTTTCTTCCCCAGTGCATCTGCCAACGAGTTAGGCTTCAATCCTGATGGATCTGCTGTTAATCCTGCTGCTTTCCAGCAGCACATCAGGCAGGATTCTAACCTGATAGGTCAGCTCTTTCAGGTAAACGAGTAGTACCTAATGCAGGACTTTTCACATTATATATTTTCAGGCATTTATTTAGCTGCTTGTTCTCTTGTTCTTTTATGGCTTGCTATATGATGGCCTTCCTACTTGCATACAGACTGATCCAGAGTTGGCACAAGCTATTATAGGAAGTGATCTTAACACAATACAGGAGATTTTACGATCGCGTCATCAACAGAGAGCTGAATTACAGCGTCAAAAAGATGAGGAACTTGTAAGTAGGATCTACAGTGACTTTTCTTCCTTCACAGTTGTGAGGTTACTGGTTTAAGTTTTAGTATAAGAAGCTAAAATTCTGATATGATATTTATTTATCTTCTTCCATCTTCCTTGGCATGTTATTCTGCATAGTGTATATATACTTTGTGTCTAATTTATTCTTAAGTGATGTGATCGCATGGATCTCACTGGTTGTTTGTTTATGTGACTGAACTTCATTTAGAAAAAAAAGGTTGGCCCTATGTAATTATGGAATCATTTATCAGACTCGGAAGATGTTGACAGAACATTTTTGTTTGACTTTTCCCCCTTCAGGCTCTTCTTTATGCAGATCCTTTTGATATTGAAGCACAAAAGAAGATTGAAGCTGCCATTCGTCAGGTGAGTTTATTGTATATCTTATTTGTTACATTAATTGCAAAATCCTAATTTTTATTACTCTTGAGGTGTATACGGGCCTTTTTCCTTCTAAAACTCATTATACATCCCATCTGGACGGAAAAGACATAATCTATTAGACCTTGATATTTGTCAGGTAGTGCTTTTAATGAAGTATTTATTGTTAGTTACCACACTATAATTACTTGTTTAATCTGTTTACATGAAGTATGATTTGTTTCATCTGATTACGTGGACATATTTTGAGTGTATGTGGCATGTAATGGCTTATTCTATGTTTAATTATATTTGGAAGAGAGCTATAAACTCCCCCCCCCCGGGCCCCCCTTTTCTGAATCACTATACCATATTAATTTACGTTGAATGAGAGAATTTTGGCATTCTTTGCAGAAAGGAATTGATGAAAACTGGGCAGCTGCACTAGAATATAATCCTGAAGCTTTTGCAAGAGTGGTATGTATGAGTTTTTCAAAATTCTGTATCCATGGCCAATATCTTTGTTCCCCCCCCTCCCCTCATAAATCTAATGATTTTTATGTAATTCTTCAGATCATGTTGTATGTTGACATGGAGGTTAATGGTGTCCCACTGAAGGTTAGTGTATAGTCACAGTGGGTGCATGCTTCTTCAAATTCAGTGTTATTTTCTGCTTTGAAAATGAGAAGAAAACCATTTTTGTAGTGGGGGGCTATTAATGCCTATCATGGGGTTATTTTGGTAGAGAATACTAAGTATTATCACTGTCATTTTCCTTTTCAATGGAAAGGGGATACGTAATGAAATTTGTGTGGAATTGATTTTTATTGTATCTTTTTCCAGGCATTTGTTGATAGTGGAGCCCAGTCTACAATTATATCAAAAAGCTGTGCTGAGCGCTGTGGGTATGTGTTATTAGCTAGAATTCTCTTGGCATTTATAAATACTATAATGCCATTAAATTTATTATGATAACAGATTTGCATGCCTATGGATGCACTCTACCCCATCGCTAGCTGTCCAAACTTTTGAGGAAATGTGGTTCATTGTTTGTGCTAAGTGGTCTAAAAATAACTCTGACATTTGTTAAGCTTGTGTACCATGCCTTGAGAATTGCTGGCTGTTGGGGCGAGATAAGTCCATGAATGATTTTAAGGAATTTCAGAACTGATTTGATTAAGCAATGAGATACTAAAGGCTTCTGTAATGGGAAATGTGCTTGCCACAATTGATAATTATTGTCATGTTCTACTTATTATTAAAGGGATATTTAATCATATAAAATTTTTGGATTTGCTATTGTTTATAAGCTTCCATGTCTGATTATCTTTCCAGAGGATTTGCTTTTGCTTATAATCTAATGGAGACTTGATAGTATGGGATATTAAGTCCTACGTTGAAGAATGGGATGCTCAATGGGGTATTTAAGTGAGTTGGTTCTCCTACTTCAATAGCTAGCTTTTGGGGTAGAGTTTTCCATCCCATCTAAGTACCCATCAATTGGTATCAAAGCCAGGCTTAAGACATCTCCGGAAAGGGCTACCCACGGAGGGTTCTGACCAGTAGGAGGCCAAGTGAAGTGCTGTGGAGTGCAGCCGTCGAGACATCGGCTTTCCATGGGGGGCCAATTGATGGAGACTTGGTAATATGGGATACCAAGTCCCACATTGAGTAGAATGGGATGCTCAATGGGGTATTTAAATGAGTTGGTTCTCCTACTTCAATAGCTAGCTTTTGGGGTAGAGTTCTACATCCCACCTAAGTACCCATCATAATCTCCCTTGATCTGATTATTTTTCCATGGGTTTGCTTTGAGGATTTGGAAATTAGATACTTGAAGGCTCCTTTCTATTCTTGTATATCTTGCTTTGATATACTTATATGTTCAAGTAAGAATATTTCTCCTAGTGGCACACCGATTATGGTATCTTGAAATTTAGAGGGCTTTTCTGTCTCAATGTTATATTCTTTGACCTTTGTCCTTTCCCTGTTCTTGATCATTTATATCTTCTGTTAAATTCTTTTGTTAAGTATCATCACAACTCTTCTTATCATTATCTTTACTTGTATTTATAGATGCTAGTGTTCAATAGCGTGCTATATTTTGAAACTAGATGATTCCTTTATAAAATATTCATGCTATTTTTCAGATTGTTAAGACTTCTAGATCAGCGTTACAAGGGAATTGCTCATGGAGTTGGCCAATCAGAGATATTAGGACGAATTCATGTAGCTCCAATCAAGGTAATGTTATTCTAATAGTTCTTATGGTGAGGACATTTTATGCAGATGAAGTTGTGTCCATCTTAGTGTGTGTTTCTATCTGTTGGACTGTAATTGCATGTTGAATGGACTAGCATAGATGGCTAATTTCACGATCAAGCATATTTGGTGTTTTGGTTTTCTTTTGACTTTAGGGAACAAAGTTAAGTTGATAAAGCTTTTATATGGTCATACTCAGTTAAAAATCCTTTTTTAACATTTCAATGTTGACAAAAAAAGAACATTTCAATAATGGAAAAGCGGTGTCATCTTTTGATGAAAGATCAGCTCATTTTGTTGATGATATTTTTACTCAAATGACAGACCATTCTCTTATATTATCTCTCTCTCTCTCTCTCTCTATTATATATGTCTATTTTCCAACTTTCTCTTTGTCTCTCATTCTTCATGTAGATTGGGAATATATTCTACCCTTGCTCGTTCTTAGTGCTCGATTCTCCCAACATGGAGTTCCTTTTTGGGCTCGATATGCTCCGAAAGCACCAGGTAAGGTCCTCATTTGTTAATGCAGATATATCCTCACTTTCAGTAAGATCTATTGGCTTTTATGAAAATTCTCTGTTGTCCACAGTGCATGATAGATTTAAAAGATAATGTTTTGCGAGTCGGTGGAGGAGAAGTTTCTGTGCCATTTTTGCAAGGTCGGTCTTTCGATCTGTGGACGGGAATCATAATATAATTGATGAACATATTTCCTGCTTGCGTTTGCATATCCCTCTTTAACCTCACTGATTTGGTTAACATTCTTGTGTGCTATGCTCAGAAAAAGACATACCATCCCGGTTTTTCGATGAAGAAAGGTACGCTAAGGAAGCTTCCAGCTCAGGTGCCCCAGTAAGTATACTTGTGTTCGGTTAAATTTAATAAAGCAAATGACTTTTGTTTTGCTTTGCTCGGTGATCATGAATTGACAACTTTGTATTATCCTTCAGGCAACAGGGACAACAGATAACAGAGGTAGTGCACCGAAAGGAGGCCAGTCTTCAGGTTAGTACAGGATAACAGTGGAAAAGTTTTTGTGTTTTGACTTGATACTTTTGTTAATACCATTTTTTGCACGAATTCACTAGATTCTCCATCTATGTGGGATTTGGTATCACTTACTATCGAGTCTCTATCAAATCTGATACTTGATAGTTATTCCTTCCGTGAAATTCCCAGTAACCTTACGTTGTATAAATGTGTCACTAGAAAGTCATGGAGTTTGTATAAATCCACACAAACAGCGTCTTATTTCTTCTTTTCAAATTTTGCATGTATAATACTGATTTTCATAAGCTAAATTCAACAATCTTATTCTTTTGCTATTACCCTTTGGTTTCTAGGAGGAGCTTCTGGTGGCACTTCTCAGGTAAATTTGCAACCAGGAACCGTTTCAGTGTTTCATGTCAGTGTCGTCGTCATTGTCATTTTCTTCTCTCTTTTTCCGAAGCAATTTCAAATGCGATTGATGTGAGAATGCTAATTAATGGTTGCAGGAGAGTGGGTTTGAAGCAAAAGTTGCAAAGCTGGTGGAATTAGGATTTGGAAGAGAAGCAGTGGTACAGGCTCTTAAATTATTCAATGGCAATGAGGAACAGGCCGCTGGGTTCCTGTTCGGGGGTTTCTAGAATATCCATTCATTAGGTTACTGTTCACTGCAACTGCAAATAACTTTTTTTTTTTTTTTTGGCTTTCTGTTTCCGCATTCATTTAAATTCTTAAGAAAAAAACGGAATTGGAGAGAGCAGGTGATGTTTCATGCTGTTAAGCAACTGTGTTGATTCATCAATTGGATAAAGACTAATTTATGGTTTAGTTTTAAGGTTCAGGTATGTGATATTCACCTGTATTCAGAAAACTGGTTTGGAATAAACAATCTCTGTTTCCAAACAAACGTTACATAATCTCTCTCTCTAAACCTTTCCCTCCTTGTTTACCAAAGCATCGTTATTGGTATTACAATTCAGATGCTTTTGAAGAATAATTTTTTTTTAAGAATTGGGGAAAAGTCCCCGGTTGGAGAATTAATTGTAAAATAAATTTTTTACACATGTGCAATTGAGTTTTCAGAATATGCAACTGAGCTTTTACATGTGCAATTGAATACGTGTCATTTTCCAATTAATTTGTATTTTCCTCTAATTTCCCCCCCCCTTTTTGGGGTGAGAGCATAATTGTTTCTTAAAATTTTTAAATTGTTTTTGTCAATAAAACTACTAGTTGAAACTGTTTTTATTTTAATTCAATTTTTCCCCTATTTGTGAAGATAAGTAACCAAAGGGATTATGTATCCAAAAAAAGAAAAGTAACCAAAGGGATTAAAAGTGAAAATTAGGGGAAAGCGAAATTTAATTAAGATTATGAAAGCCCCGTTTTAAACAGATTAAATCTTTGTCAAGTAAAATCTTGAACGTGCCTTTTGAATTACCTCAAATCAAAATAGTACTGCTAAAACATTGAAACATAAGTTGATAAGTGAATAATTGAATTGAAATTTTAAATTAGTAATTAAAAATATACTATCTTTCTACAGTGCGGTACATTTCAAGGAAAATGCAATAATATATTCTTATAATTGACAAAATATTTTCACGCCGATAATTCTCATACCAATCACATAAATTCTCTAATTTGTATTTGATGTACAAATTTGAAGACATCCCCCATTGACACTCGTAATTTTCTTTTTGTAAACATTAAATCTAAAAGGGTCTTTCCAAGTAGTAAACTCTTTTCTTTTCCTGTTTTTGAAAAATTTATATTATTAATTTCTTAAAAATCATATTAATGGTATAGAGCACGATCATATATACTTTGACTATTGGGAAGAGCCAGGTAGAGGCTAACTAATTAACTATGAAACTCCACCAACACCATAATCCATAATCCATAGTAACAACAAATTTCTAAAATCAGAAAAACAAAGACGAACAAACAATCTTAAATAAAATGAAAATCCCCAAATAATCATTCCTACTTGTGATGCACCACTATAGGACTTCTCACAGTGTTCTTCCCATTTGTCCACGATATCTCTGCAAAAGAATAATCTGCAGGACTGTGCAGACCAGTTCCTTCAATCATAACCTGGAAGCTCTTTTTCTCTCCAATTTTGTTAAATCTCAAGCGACTTGGCTCAACAAACACATCAATTCCCTTAGAAACCTTAATATCCACGGAATATTTACTGCTTGTACTCCCCACGTTTGTCACAGTCCTTGTAACTTTGATTGTCTTTGTTCCCAAGTTAGGCACTGTAATTGAAGGGTAGTTGAAATCCAGTATGTTGGTGGACCTTGGACAAGTGAAGGGCTTTCTTGTAAATTTCTTAATGAGCGTTTCGTTGTAGCCATAACCACATAAGAAGTTCAAGTAATCATCAACTGTCAGATCATAAACAAGCCCAGGTTCCATAGCTGCATCAGGCTGAACATGTCCTGCTCCATAAGCAAATGGGGTGGCATCTTTCGTAGATGAGTCGAGAATGGATTTCTTAGTATCATCTCTAGTGCTTGCTGAAGAAGAAATGAGTTTCAAAAAAGTTAGAGAAAAAAAGTTCTCCAGTGAAACTCACAGTCTAACATACATATTACATATTGAAATTGAACTTATTAAAAAGATTTGATATGTGTGTGTTGTACCAGTGGTCATGATTGCAGATCTGATGGCTGCATGACTCCAGTCTGGATGAAGGGTTTTGAGAAGGCCAACAATGCCAGAAATATGGGGGCAAGACATCGAAGTTCCCGACATTGATGTGAAAGGAACTCGTCGTTTATCGGAATCTTCTTCAGTTGGGCCTATGGCTCCTGTATAAGCAGCAATTATGTTCACCCCAGGTGCAGTAATATCAGGCTGAAGCAGGAAGGGGGAAAAAAGCAAAGCTTTAGCAAAATCATCTCTATAAGTTGAAATTGATGAAACAACAAAGAGAACGATAACAAACCTTGAGAATTGAAGGCAGGATTGTGTTGGGTCCCCTTGAAGAGAATGCAGCCATGACAGGAGCTGGTTTTATTGGCACTAATGTTTTGGCATTAGTCATGTAAGCCATAGGGTTCCTACAGGAGAGATGAACAAGTACTACGTAATTTAAGAACTCAACAACAAAAATCAAAACTAACTTGTATCACAAGAGAGATCGTTACTTGGCTCTCTGGATGTACTTAAAAAGATATAGACCATCTTCATAATTGATGTTTGAAGCAGGCAAAACATGAGGGTCTGCTATAGTATTAGCCATGCTTTCAGCATCATTGGCCAAGATCATCCCTACTGCTCCCGCTCGAGAGGCTTCCACGCCTTTCGCCGTCCTTGCAATGTCTCCTCTGAGGCAGACCACTATCTTCCCCTTCACCTTCTTAGGATCAAGGGTTCCATTGTAGCAGAGCTCACTGCAAGAATCCAAGATTTTGCATCATCATCATCACATTCTACCAACAAAAAGATTCAAGAATTGAAGCCAGTTTATGGACATGTACTCACGCGTCATGAGATGGCGTATGAGAATTTCCAGCATCCTTAGAACTAATCAGAGGGTAGAACTTTTGAGATGGCAATCTCATTGATGAAAGAGTAGCTCCCTGAAGAAAGTCATCACACACAAGCATTATGCCAGCAGTTGCATAGCAAAAAAAATGAGAGAAGAGTCATGTTACAGTTACCTTTAAATGCTTCCCATTACCAAGAGCTATATAGTCAACAAAGTCCCTATCTAATGTGCTAGCACCAACAGTCAGCATCCATGGAGACACATTAGACACAGATCCAGGTGTTGGTCCTGAATTTCCTGCAGAGCTAACTACCACTATTCCCTTAGACATAGCATGGAAGGACCCTATGGCTATAGAATCATAGAACATATCTACAGGAGCACCACCAATGGAAGCAGAAATCACATCAACACCATCGCTTATTGCAGCATCAAACCCTGCTAATATATCTGCATCATAGCAGCCTCCATATGGACCTGGCCAGCAAACCTTGTAGGATGCAACTCTTGCCTTCGGAGATCCGCCTTTAGCTGTACCGGTTCCACTACCGAAGACACTAGCTCCTCGAACAAAGTTTCCGCCAGCAGTTGATAGAGTGTGAGATCCATGGCCTTCGATGTCACGTGTAGTGTACATTGATGCAGTCTGTTTGCCGGCAGATGCCTCAAAGCCTTTGATGAAGAATCTTGCTCCTATCAGCTTCCTACACATGGACGAACG
>QFDD01008234.1:0-13201 GCA_006871305.1 Vachellia collinsii | reverse complement strand
GTGTGTGTGTCTGTATGCTACAATTAAGGATTCAAGTTTAACTAATTAAAATATATAATGATTCCAGGGAAGGAGGCAGTGTTTTACGAGAGTCCACAGCCGACGGCGGGGATTCACCGATTTGTAGTGGTGTTGTTCCGACAACTGGGAAGAGAAACAGTGTTTGCACCTGAATGGCGACACAACTTTAACACACGAGAATTCGCTCAGACATATAATCTTGGATCTCCTGTTGCTGCCATCTACTTCAATTGTCAGCGAGAACGGGGTTGCGGTGGGAGGAGAAGTGAATACCATCCGCATTAATTAATATTCCATCATTAATTAATTAATTAACCCCTATTAATGAATAATAATGAGCTTTCTTTGCTTCTTTATTTAGTATATATCAGGAAGCACGTACGTATGGCTTGTATTGTATGTACCAATACTAATGCACCCTAGTTAGAGCTCAATAATATGGTTTCTGTATCTCATTCATCAAGTACCATATATATGTGTGTGTGTTCGTTCTCCCTCAATAATGGTTTCTGTATCTCATTCTTTATGTTGTTTATATGCCTTTTCCACTAAATTAAAATCAGGCTTTCTCAAGATTAATCCAGGCTACGGATACAGTACACATGACCAAGCTCAGAAAATCATTATTAACGTACGGTCTGAAGTTAGGTATCATAGCGCTAAGATCATCACTTTTTCCCTCTTGAACTTTCCTCCTCTTCTTCTCCGCTAGAGCACTGTACTTGTTTCTCAAGCCGCTTTCTCGGAGCTTCCATGGAAGATTATTCTCTAACGACAGTGACGACTCGGGGGGCCTCAGCTTCGAGACTCCCTGCAAGATCCAATCAATGCCCCCTATACTACTGGGTCCAAATGAAAATCTCGGCCAATCTAATATCACTTGAACTCTGATTTCATTAATTTTTGATCAATTTATAGAAAATGACTTTAACCTGACTGAATCAGCTAACTGACCCTAAACTAGTATAACGAGTTTCATTATAACAGATATACGAAACAAAAATCTAGGAAATTATCTTTCCTTTTTCTAATATATCTTCCTGCTTCAGCAATAATTAATAATCATTGCTCTGATCTGAATTTGATCGGCCAAACGCTTCAACAAGAAAAAACTATGCCATCAAATAATAGGGCTTCAACAGAGAAATCGGCCACCACTTAATTATTTCAGGTTTTCGATCATCATCAATTGAAATCCCAATCTAGAAGTATAAGATAATCCAAGAAAAATTCCCTTGAACTAAGGCTGAGCAAAATGCTGCGGCTCGGCCAACCTGGCTGGACCTAAGAAAAATTCACTGGTTTTGGCTCGTCCAATGTTGACAACACCCACTCATGAAATAAACAAATAGGACGGGTTATAGACACACCAACCGGTTTCCTGCCCGTTAATATATATAACTTTTTTATCAATCATCTCTTCTTTTCTTACTCTCTTAGACACTACACTCCACATGACAGTCATTCTTCTGAGTCTTCTCTAAACCGTTTACCCTAGCGCTAGGTAGCACCAAACAGTCGCCGGTCTTCATTGTCTTCACATTTTCCGGTTGCCGCTCTTGTTCTCTTCATAGTCTTCACGTTTCTGAGTTCGACGTTAGCCACTCTCGCTCTATTTATCATCTTTGTCTGCGTTGTGGCAAACGTTTGCCATTCCTACCAACGACATTGGTGGCCGGCGTTTGTGCTCACTCAACACGTGGACCCTTGCCACTAGAATGCTCTCAACCCCATCTTTGACAAGCCCTCTAAACCCCCTCCCCTCCCCCTTGTCCTGCAATCTCACGGTATTCCTGTTCCTTCTCCAGATTTTTCCTTCATCGTTCATGATTTTCTAATCTTCTCACCCACTCTCTTGTCAATCTCACGGGTTCTCCATTACCTACAACAACCCATTCATATATTTGCAGTTTGAATGGGTTGAGGCACAACCCGTAGTCATGAAACTTTAAATGGGTGGATAACGGGTTACCCAATCAGCTTGTAAGTTACTCACCCCTGTCCTGAACTAAGTTTTATTTAATTTATAAATTTGTATATAATAATCTAATATTTTTCAGGGTAGTTTAAGGAGATAATGTCACATTTATTTTAATTAAGTAGTTTAAGTAGTTTTCTTGATGTACTAAAATTAGTTAAATAATTCTTGTATCTGAAGAACACGAGTGTGTATAATTGTATATATATGTGCGCGCGTGTGGGCATCTCAA
Source organism: Vachellia collinsii (assembly GCA_006871305.1). Classification (NCBI taxonomy): domain Eukaryota; kingdom Viridiplantae; phylum Streptophyta; class Magnoliopsida; order Fabales; family Fabaceae; genus Vachellia; species Vachellia collinsii. The sequence goes on along the minus strand of QFDD01008234.1, from coordinate 10,970 downwards.
TAAAACTTTTACGTTGATCTGTGAAGCTATGGAATTACACGCCGTCGTACGTACGTACTGGTGGTTTAACGGGATTATTGAAGGATTAATGTTAAAATGAAATGAAGTGCCATATAAAAAACAAAAGAGAGGAGAGAAGCAAAAGGATGATGCCAGGATAAGATAAGACGCACTAAAGTGGGCACAAAAGTAGCTTCGCATAAAATTGAGATTCATTTCTAGAATGTCGTCACATATTGAAAAATTGGACCATTAATTAGTAGTTCTCAGGATCAACCGTACGTGCATGTCAACCCAACTTGTCATTTACACGTACATAGAGGGCGGATCGAAAGAAGAATCGTTTTTTATCAGTTGCATATATAATTCCCACGAGGAAATGACTTCTAATTAGCGGGTATTTCACATCCAATTCGTTTCCCCTGAGTATTATCCTTTTACATTTTCATCTTCTGAGAAGTGGGAACGTGGGAGAGGATTTTCTCGAGAAGTAGAAATACTTAAAATTTAATCTGCATTAAAGAGATTCTTCTTCCAGCTACTGATGATCTTCAAAGATATCAATAATCTTTAGGGTTTATTCTGTTACAATTTGCTCCCATAATAAGTCAGAGGAACCAAAAAGGCTTGCCCGTAAAAGGAGTAGAAAATTTGCGTAGCAGGACAATTTCTCGTTTGCCTTTGATAATGGGGTACTTTCTCTAGTTCGGAAGAAACTTCTCAAACATACAACGTATAAGACAGTAGATTATGGGTCACTATGAATGAAAAGGACTTGTTGAGACAAGCAACTTGATTCGTGCAAGAAATTAGGTGGCTGACAGAAGTTGCAGAATCTTAGCGTCCTTTTGTTGTGTTGTTGCTCATTACACTCAGAAGTCATCTTTGCATAGCATTCTCACTTGTCTATCTGCTAGTTGATTCCTCCAACAGCAATGTAAGTAAAGAAACGAGGAATCTGAAATTGCGGCAAGAGGTTACAAATTTGAAAGCGACACACATTGCATGATTGAGAATTATATTATTACTACTTTTTATCACATCGAACCTGTAGCCTCCCACTTACAGAAGTTTCCATTCTGTTGAGGTACAAACTTAGCTTTAGCATAAGTGCTAAGGTACGGTACAAATGCAGCCTTTGCTTTATTGCATTTAAAACCCCCAAAACATTAGGCTTCCTCATATGTACGAATACGTGACTCTTTATACGAGCGACAAGAAGCGAAGTTAGTTAGGTATACCTCATTGAATTCATTTTTTTTTCACCAACTTTTATTAGAGCTTTTACCCCATTAAATTACAAATGCAACTTTTACTTTTATTGCATCTAAGACTAAGAAACATTAGGCATCCTTATTGAATTGATCTATTTTTTTTAATTAGAGGGGTTAACACTAACGATTTGATGTTATAAGTGGATCAAACCTGATGATGATAGCATTCCATTTACGCAAGAGTTTTCATATTACCAGTGTATAAAACCATTGCCACGGCCCACGCGTCTTTGCATTCAAGAACAAGGATAATCGATCGTCTGAGTTCGATGGAAAAGTGAGAACGAGACTTGCACCAAGATATCATCATTTTGTGTGGGGTGTATCTGCGGATCAACTAAGGAGAGCATATTCCATCTTCTCTCTCCTTTTTTCTTTCGGCCAGGATTATGTCTTCCTCTTTTCTTTTCTTTTCTTTTCTTTTCTTTTCTTTTTTTTGTCCTTTCCCCGGTTGGGATAGCATTTAACATCTTTATTTTTTGGCTGGTTTGCACAAGTTACAGAGAATTGAGATTAGATACGTCGGAGCTCTGAGATCCCTTCTGTCTAAAGATCATATCACTTCATCAATTGGTCCACCACATTTGAAAGAAAATACAGCTGTGAGTAAAAGGTTACAATAATAATAGATAGTATTTAATGGTAGAAAAATAACAAATAATTCTTTTCGTAGAATTAGTATACTAAGTTTCATACGGATGTAACCCCTATCCCACATAATGAATGTAGGCCTCCTAAAAAAAAGGTGTGTAAAAGGATAAATAAACATCAAAGAGATTTCAAGAGAAATAAATAATTCAAATACATAAGGATTTGATCAAAATTGACTACTATGGTTTTGAGAGAAAGTAAGAGCATCCACCTCAACAAAAAACTGAAGAGTAACTGTAGAAATGACTGGGTTCAGTAGTTCTTTATATAAAATTATTAACTCTAGAGATATAGTAATATGGAGAAGATAAATTGTTTCAAGCATTGACAAAAACCAAAAGTGCCCCTTGTCTCAAAAAAAGTAAGGCAGGAAAATTAATAAGATATATAATTCTAATTCTTTATATATAATTAAAATTTAGAATATTAATCTTTATATTTTTATTTTAATATTATATTAGTCTATATTAATATTCTATATTAAAGTATTGAAATTCATTATAATAATAAGAAATATTGCATTTGAAATTCAGAAAACAATCAATTAGTACTGTCTATCTATTTTGTTCTCTTCAGAAGTTTATTATTTTCTTTTTGTAAGATTCCTTTTTTTCTTCCTTCAATTGATCTAGCTAATTTATTCATTTAAAAAACTCTTTTTTTAAAAAAAAAATAGTAATCGAAACAGCTTTTCTTCTGATATATTTTCTTCTGGATGTTGTTAAGATGTGACTCCATTTTCTTATTTCATTGCAGCTATTTTTAATTAAAGATTCATTCAAGTTTTTGAATTTGTAATTTTTGTTTTGCTTCATAAATAGAGATGGGAATATGGGATGGGTCGTCACAGGCTTGGGGCATGCCCAAACCCCCCATTTTACATGTCCAGGCCCTTGAATAGATCGGCCAAGGGCTAACACACAGGCCTAGGGCCCATTTAATTGAAAATCAAATTTTTATATAGCTAATACAAAATGCTTGTTCCGGAATGTGAACAAGCAACATCATTAGAAGACACCGCCATTGATAGAAGATGAAGAAGAGCAAGGAGGATTGTAATGAAAATTTTCATCAAGTCTCGTGGAGTTGTTAATGTATTATAACTAACAATTTTATCTTAGTGCGTGGAGTTGTTAACAGGACATAACAGTAAATATGTGATTTTGTGGAACTGTTTAATTGTATTCTTTGTATGGGACCTTATCGTAATTCTCCTTTTTTTTTATGAACATAATGCTAGTGGAAAGAAAATTGGTTGCATATATATTGAAGTTGTTATGTACCTGCATAGACTTAATAGCTGGTTTACTCAGATTCTTTAAAATATGCTCAACCTCACGCTTCTGAGTAGAACTAGAATTACTAGTTGGGGCACCATTAATGAACGAGGAAGAGTCTCAACTAGCTATAATGACGATGGGTACAAATAACAAGAAGAAACAACATACTGATTTTATCATCACCCAATAAGTGCTCTCATTTCCTAATTCTACTGCTATTAATTATTGATGAATAAATCCTCTAAGGTTAGCCATTTTAAACTCGTGATCTAATAGGACTTGCCCTTTTAGGTTCGATTTCTTGTAGAAGTTCAAAATCACAAGTCTGATCTCTTAACTTAAACGGATTTAATTGGATCGGCTTAACAGGTTTAACCCATTTTTTTGACACTATTCATAAATAAGCATATCACATAAATAGGTCAACGCGATTCATGATGAATACAAAAATGCTGAGGTCTGAACGTAACAAGAATGGCAACGACACGTGCGCGCGCGAATCATCTTTTGAAATATATATATATATATATGTTTGTGCAAATTTCAGGGAAAGATGCTTTTAGAAGAGAGTTCGGGGATTCGACAATATAAGATAAAGTTTACAGGACAGTCCCTGACACAAGGATAAAAAAGAGAATGGAAAGACGGCTGGACTGGTAGTGTTTATTGATATTCTAAATTGGAGTACAGTGATCAATGGAGGAAAAAAGATCAGAAAGAAATCAGAATGAGTCTAGAAGAGTGCTAGAGAGTCTGATTCATCCTTCTCTCTGTTACAGATTAGCAAAACAAATAGATTAATTCGTGGCTTGCTAGCCGTTGAATAGTTGCGATATTGCTCCGTGGATCTAGACAACATTGGTGCTGAATCCACGGATCACAACGGTCTAGTCCGACATTTATGGGTTGTGGGGTGGTCGTGGACCAAGGGCGAACATTGGTGCTGCTGTGTAAACGGTCGCTGACGTCGGTCGCAGGAACTGTTTCTGGGCCTCGTCCTGGACTATCGTGGGCAACTGGGCCATCGTGGCTAATTGGGCTGATTAAGTCCAAAATCATTTTTTGGGCATACAATATATATATATATGTTTGTGTGTGTGAAAATCAGTTATTCTTTTTTCTTTATAAAAAATTCCATTATATATTGTTTATCATGCCTAATAAGTTTCGAAAAAGTATCAATAAATATTAAGTGGATCAGTGGTTATGATTTAATTTATTGATGATGACACAAGTGAAGTGATCATTGAAAGTCAATTTTTTTTAGTGAAGTGATATTATTGTTTAAATTAAACGGGCTTCATGTATTACATAATCTCCGAAAAACGAATTAAATTATTCATAATTTAAAACCGAAAAAATCATCTCAAATTTTATATTGGTGTTGATCTACAAAGGTGACCTATTTGGAGTTGTCTGCCTGTATGGTCCTCGTGGAAAAAGTATTTATAATTATAAAAAAAATCAAATCTTAGCGCACATGTCAAATATCATATGCGATCACGATTCATGACATAAAATTAAAAAAACAAATGAATTAAGAATATGTGAGTGTGCGTATTTGAATTAGAAAATTGAGTTCAATTGTAATTGATTTCTTAAATTAATTCTGAGTATAGTTAAGAAGCAGGATAAAAAATCATTATTATTTTGAAGAATATCTAAACACCACTCTTATATATATGGTAGAACCAAGAACAATTACTTACTTTTCAATTCAAATTTCAATTACACTTTTCTAAGAATTGATCCGAACACCCTATAAAATCAACTTTATAAAATCTACTTTACTCGCGAATAAGGAATTAAAGTTCGTCATGAACCAGTCTGTGACTTGCAAGTTATCATATCGCTAAACATCAATCGCTAATTAGGCTGAATTAAACCTCCGTCATTTTGAGCAATTAAACCCCGGGGAATCGATCTCGAACTAGCTTAATTGGCCAGATAGATGACCCTTCCACGTGCGCACTTGTAGAGCCGGTAAGAGCAAAAAAAACAAAAAAAGAATATCAAGTTGGGTTGGTTTAAAAGTTGTCTGCGATAAGACAGATCTTTTTAGCACTAAATCGTCAACCCTTTTTTTAAAAATAAAATAAAAATGTGAACAATTTTTTCATAATATAAATCTAATTAATATTAAATAATTGTTGATCATTTGTAGTTTAAGTTTAATTTAAATTGTAACATTTGAATTCAATATTATAAAATATATTATATATGTTTAAATTGTATTGTCTTAAATTTGAATTAGATATTTTATATTCAAATTGTGTTATATTTTTATAAATTAAATTTTTGAAAAAGGTTATTTCATTTTTGGTATTGAAAAAAATGTAAAAGTTACTTCAAGTTCAAGTCAAAAAAATATTATACGTAATAAAAATATGAAGAAAAAAAAATTTGGCAACTCACCATGACAGGCTGGATAGGTAAATTACCATTCCGCCAGCAAGCACGACTTTTAGCCCAACCCGCGGCAAGCCAGCCCGTTTCCAGCGAACTGAGCCATTTTACCATCTCTACTTACATATCTAAATGCAACCAACTAAACGATCTTAAGCATTTTAAGTGTTATATACACAAACTAGCATTAAACTTAACCACTTGAAGAGTATTTAATTATTGTTTGCAGCAGTTGGCAAATGACACTTTTTGTCGGCTTACAGGATTTATCACTTATATATATATATATATATCCTAGATAGATTTCAGATATCCAATATGCGTCCTTATTCAAATATATATATATATATATATGAGATTATAGATGAACTTGAAAGCCATGGATGAAGCGACCTCCATCTTACAACATACATATGCATTCAGTGTGTGTGTGTGTGTATGGTTCAGCTTGGGACGTTAAATATGAGAAAAGACGAAATTAAATTATATTAAAGGGGCAGTAACTAATAATAACTAAATTAATTTAAGCTAGTCTTCGTCCACCAGTGCCAGTCTCCCTCTGACAGTTGAAATAGACGGCGGCGACGGGAGAGCCGAGATTGTAAAGTTGAGAAAATTGTCTGTTATTGAAGTTCTGGCGCCACGCCGGTGCATACACTGTATCTCTCCCCAGCTGCCGATATAACACAAACGCAAACCTGTGAATTCCCATCACCGGTCTCGGACTTTCATATGTTATCACCTCTCGACCTACACGCACACACCATCTTCATTTAATTATATCACTAATTAAAGATAAAGATCATGGGGAATTAATTTATACTTACCGAAACTGGTACCAGTAGTTGCCGGAATATCAGTCACTAACCTGAAGTTCATTTCGAGAGGGATATATAGATATATACTTACGTTAGTTACATATACTTATAGAACAACACACACACACACACACACACTATATTATAAGAAGAGAGCATGTTAGTTTGACCAGAAGATCGATATTATCATAAACAAGATCAAGAGAGAGAATCACCAATGAAGATATTCCCTCAAATTTGGGTCACTTGGGCTGGGGGCATCAGCGTCTATCATGGCCTGCATATTCAGGTGGAAAGTCAATATATAGTTATAATTAAAGTTATATATGCGATCGAGTTGATGATGATGAGATCGATGATTGGGATGGAGAAGATGGAGTCACACACACACACACACACACACACACACACGTACCAGGGTGTAGAAGTTTCTGAGGTCGTCTCCACCAATAGTGACTCGTGGTTGTGTGACAACATGGGAGGGTCTGAGATCACAGCCATTGTAGATATCTCTATTAGCGTACGACACTCTCAGATGATGAACCGAATTGTCGAAGGGATCTAACACGTCCCCTATGATTCGTCCAAGAACAAGAGGGTCCCCACCTGCGCCTGCAGCTCCAGCTCCACCTCTACCTCTAGGCATTTTAATTATACTGTTTTCTCCTTCTTTCTGTTTCTATATGCAAAATTACACTTGGAGTACCTAAATCCTCATACATATGCTGAACTTGTTTGCTAGGCCACCTCTTATATATTTATACTCACTAGTTCACACACAAACACTGGCTGGCTCTCTTCTCTTATGGTGGCTGGGGCGTGGGAATAGGATATTTTTCTGGTGAAATATCAAAATAGGCTCTTTCGATCGTACTCCCTAAAAGCCTAGATATAGGAGTTACGTACGTAACTGATTTGTATACGGAAAAAAATTAGTTGACTCGGTTATTTGTTAAAAACGTGTGTCGGTTTTTGTTTAAACAAATTTCATTAAATAATTCAAGTGAAATAAAGTTGAAAGAAATTAGGTCACCAATAGTGTAAAAACGATAAAATTCAACTACTGCGATTAACACAAGAAGAATGGAAGGAATGAAGATGGATTGTATTGATGAGATTGTTTGTGAATACAATGAATCTTGTAGTAGAGGAGACCAAGAGAGATTAAAGAGAATAATCGTGAGTATAGTGTGTTTGGTAGTAGGGAAGAGGAGAGTAAGAGAAAGTAGAGCCAGTATATTGAGTATAGAGCATATTTAATGTTTTCTCAATGAAAGGAAGGGTAAAAATAAATAGTTAGTTATCGGTTTTGGTCACCCATTGGCTGTGTTCAACAACCCTCGAAAATATTGGGATAGTGGTCATTAGATCTTTGGATTCTAATCATCTGGTCCGACATTGGGGGAAGCTAGCAATGGACACGAGCTCCAAATGTGGCGCCACGTGCTCTTAAGGCGCTTGACAGTTAGGACTCCTGACGGATCAAATCTTGGGCTGGTCTTGTCCGTTGGGCCTTTGTCTGGTCTAGCTCAAGTTGATTTTTGGACATACACTTTTGATAAATTACCCTTTTCAATAATTTGTATTGAAAGATACGTCATTGGTAGAAATATGTGCCGTCAGAGAGACTTTAGGAACAAAATAAACCCTTGTGTTGATTAGCTCTCAGATTTAGGAGTTGAGAGTATTTCAATTCATTCATGATTAATCAGAATATTAAAGCCTGGATTAAGTATTAGCCATTAATCAGATCTTTTCCAACTAGTGATCATGCAGGCGCCACGTTAAATATTATTTTTCTTAATGTTTAAACCGCACACAGTACATTAACCTCTGTCTAAAACCATTTGTGCATGCATGTGATGTGGAGTCGAGACTTGTAAAGTTTTTGAAAACTTTATTCCTGTCCAACGTGGGACTGGAATATTTCACACAACATACAGCCAGTTTTCAAACAACCTCTAACATATTTTTCAACGCTTTATATTGGTTCTCAGATTATTCCGCCCCAAAAAGAAGAGGCTTATATATTCCTTTTTTCATGCATAATGTATACGTGTACTACATGAAGATACCCATTAATTACACGGTTATATTATATAAAATAAGAAAAACAAAAGACTCTAGAGCTATCTATAAAACAAGTAAACAAAGAAACAAAACGCTGTTATTGTCAAACGATGTAAATGCGACAAGTGTTTTTGCGGAGGTACACACACACACACTCTTACTTCACATGAGTAATGAGAGAAATTATTCAATTAAACCAAGAAGACGTGCCCAAAAGGATTAGGAACTGTTATCTAAGATAAGTATAATTTGAGGAGAAAATACGAATGGAATGAAATGAAAAGGTCGGTACCTATATTTGGGTACTCATCAAATTAATTAACTAGTGACTTAACCCATTAGATGTTGATGACAAGGATGCCTTGTTGAAGATATTGCACCGTGGAACCTGATTCTGTGATCACCCTTTGCATATACATTCAGACTAGGCACTGTAGGGATGAATGATGAGGAAAAGAATATAAAATATATCTTTATTAATATATTGTATCCTTTTTTTAAATATATATGTTTTAATGAGGGATCCCATCCCATGCATCCATCATTGATTGGCTGACGATGAGAAGTGGGGTAGATCTTTGAATACACACACACACGACATCATATATCCTCAGCTATTCTATCGGCTTATTGTATTGAATGACTCTGAACGATTCGGCCAAAAAAAAACAAAAGAAGGAATCTGAATGAAGTTCTTGCTGCAAGAGATTCCAAATCTGAAAAGTTCGATCGAGAATATATGTTTCAAAAAGCATTGGCTTCACTGTCATGTTCGCTCCCATGGCTGATTCATTCACTTGCTACACATCATCACCAAGCTTGTTCGATCAAGTCTACCCTATGATTAGATTCTGACGCTGCTCCTTAATCAGTGGTATTAATTAATTCCACTTCCTCATACCTATGCATGTTTGGCTTCTCTCGTAATCGAGAAATACTTACATACTCCCGGAGTGCCACGTCATCCATACTCTGTCCAATGAGAATGTTCCACGTGTCCTCTATTGTAGATTTCATATCCCATAACTTTCTCTTAATTATTTCTCTTTTTCCATAATAAATATCTATTGTAATGGGTTATGGAAATATGAAAATAATGAGGAGAAATTTATGGGATATAGGATCACAATAGATGACACTTGGAACATTTTCATTGGACAGAGCATGAATGACGTGGCACTCCGGGAGTATGTAAGTATTTCTCCTCGTAATCATTTTTTTCCAATATCTCCTCAAAATCACATTTTCACCCTTAAATTAAAATAAATGGAGGTCCAGATTTAATATTTTATAAAATGAGTATTATAAATATAAATAAATAAATTTAAGTTACTAAAATATGATCTATATGATTTACAACTGCAATGCATACAATATAAAAAAAAATTAATTTATAAACTATTATAATAAGAATTTTATAAAATATTAAATCAAGATCATCCATTATTTGATCTAAAGATGGGGATGTGATTCTGAGAAGATGCTGGAAAATATGATTCTGAGAAAATTCTCTCATGTACAGATACGCTTCGTTTCCAAAACACGCCAGATGATTTTATGAATAGACACTTTGAGAAGTACGTTCACTGAAAGCTATTCATTATTGCATCTTCAGATTATATATTATCCACCCATACGTAATTTGACATATTGTGGTACATGACGTTGATCACCTCGCACTCTTCTCTTACATAGTAATATAGAGCTAGTATTATTTATCGATCATTATTAACAAAGCTTTCATAAAATTTAAGCAGTTAAGTAATAACCCTAGAAAGCTTTAAACCCTCCGTGAAGAGGCTGCGGAACTTGTCCATTTCCTTGGAAGGCAAAGCCACCAACACATTGACGCCATGGCCTTCTCCTTCAATGGGGGGAAACAAGAGTATGATATCTTTCCTGTGGTTCACCACTGGACAGCTGTACTTGGGCTTCCCCCAAGGATACTCCACGTCTGCAAACCCTAATTTCCACCATGATGATACCAAAACCTCTCCATTTGGAAACCCACTGTATATCTCTCCCCAGTCCACCGCCGATCTCGCATACTCGTCCGTCATCCTCGTCGCTCCCTCTATCACCATCTCCACCAGCCTCCTAAACGGCCACTGTTCCAGATCTTTCACCCTTGCGGTGGCGTAAGCGGTGAGCACCGCGTTGCCGGCGTATGATTTTGGCAGCGGAGGGTTCAGCCTCGACCGTATGTCTACCGCGTAGAGTATGGTCGATGACCGATCAGGGTCGTCGCCAGCAGATAAGGCCTTGCACCTCCACACATGGGCGGTGATGACGTTGAAGCCGCTGATGCGAGCGGTGGAGGGGCAGCCCTCGGAGGATTTGGCCTCGTCCTTGAGGGAGGAGATGTCGTCGGAGGTCAGTCTGAAGATCTTGAAGTCGAGGTTCTCCGGGGAGGCATGGAAGACGCCGGTGTGAGGGTCGGTGACGGGGAGGCTAGAGCCGAGCTTGAGCAG